>JASZXS010000493.1:0-11298 GCA_035521475.1 Tremellales sp. Uapishka_1 | reverse complement strand
GGTCGAGGAGGTGGGAGCGGGGATGGGAGGTGGGATGGAGAGGGTGGCGGACGCAGAGGAGTCTGTTGTCCAACTCGAGGATGAGGTGGACCGACTGAGAGATGGCACGGGCGAAGAGGGATCCGCCGCGTCAAATTCCTCTACGAGGTACAAATGGGCGCAACTGTGAAGATTCAGGATCAGGATATAGATGGCTGGCGCGAAACTCACGCCCAATCGCCAAAGGCGCGGTACATCGCCTTGGATGGGTCATCGGCCGGGGCCGGGCTCTCCTCGACCTGCGTCAAGAGCTCCGGGAAGAGCTTCTCGCTGCAAAGACTCAGCAAGAGATGTATTGAGGTTACGGTAAAGGGACGTACACGGTGGCGAAAAGCTCGGATGCCTCGTCGTCGGAGATGGGTGACGAGCCCGGGCTGATGAAAGAGGAGGAGGAGGAGGGAGACATTCTTTACAGAGATATGTGTAGGGGATGGAGTTGTGGATATGATGGGAGGGAGAGAATATCGAAAGAAGTAGAAAGCAGATAGAGAAATGAAAAGGGAAGAAAACGGGGTTTAAATACAGAGGACCGCCAGGCCCCCCCCATTTACGTTCATATGCCGGACGCGGCCGCTTCCATGACACGGTCGAGATGGTCCTGGATGCGGGGCGCCAGTTCCAGAGCCAACCTCAAGCTGGAATGTGGGGCAAGGGAGTAGGTAGCGTACACATGTGACGCAATAAGAGCGTCCAGCGGGGTCGGATGACTGGATAGGGCAAGTGGTATCAGCGATCTGAATCTATTCCAGACAGACCGTGGGGGTGCCAACGATTTGGCGTAACTTACTTTGCTCTCAGGATCCACTTTGA
This sequence comes from Tremellales sp. Uapishka_1, assembly GCA_035521475.1. Taxonomy (NCBI): domain Eukaryota; kingdom Fungi; phylum Basidiomycota; class Tremellomycetes; order Tremellales; species Tremellales sp. Uapishka_1. The sequence continues at coordinate 10,449 of JASZXS010000493.1, read as the reverse complement.
ACTTTCGTTACTTGCCACGATCTCCAAAGCCTCGAGGGCATCGACACCCGCAGCAATGAGGGCGTCACGATCGATGTCCCGCCCGTCCCCCGTCAGGGACGCAGGGAGAGGAGTGGTGAGTCCAGCGGCCAGTGGAGGCGGAGTTGGCAGGAACAGGTGAAGGTTGGTGGGCTGGTTGGGGAGTGACGCGAGCTGATGTGTTTTATCTGTCAGCGTTCCTTCTCGGCGAACGATCGACGAAGACGAGTCGGGGCTAATGGGGAACGAAGTTCCAAAGTAGAAGAGGGGGGAGGGGCGCAGAGACCGGCCAAGAGAAGAGCGAGATACAGGTCCGAATACTCGAGCGACAAGTGATGTCACCGACACCGACACCTCTCGCCACCCCTCTGCGAAGCGGTGTGGATGCCAGCGTCGACACGGAGACTCCCGTCCCTCCACCACATATACGACCTGGTGGTCGGCGCGAGGAGGAAGGGGGAGGGAGAGGTACAGCAAGGGTGACTCCCACATTTCTGATTGATGTGGGATTGACATCCTTTCTCAGGACGACCTGGAGACAGCTCCTCCGGGTTGCGAGGGACGAGAATTCCGATTCAGTCGGGGAGGAGATGAGGGGGAAATGAAAACGACTTCGGACTGGCGCGCAAGATCTTCGACACCCATCTCCAGCATCATCGACTTTCTTCTTTCCCACCATCTCACAACAAGTCGTTTTACCCACGACGGGCAATCCATCGTTCTCTCCACCATTCCTGTCATCCAGCCGTCCGTGGACGACCTCGAAGACGATAACGAGAGACGTAGCGCTAGAGGGGAAGGGAATAAGAAGGGCAAGAGGAGGAGGTGACGCATTGTGGGAAGGGCACGATCATCTCCACCATGACCCTCCGCATATCTCGTCGCAACAGCGGCCGTCTAACGAGGGGAGAGTCCAGATACAGAAGTGACAGACGGATCCAAGACACAGAGAATAGGACGCAAGGAAGAAGAGAAGAGGGGAAAGGAAGGAAGAAGGAAGGATGGAAGAGGGGTTGTAAGGCGAGAAGGAGACTCACGTAAGCGGGGTACAGCCTGCCCAGGACCAGTTGGGCGACTGCTAATGCTTTGTCGTAGGACGCTTGATCAGGCATACCGCTGAACCTGATTTCGACCAGTCAACGACAATGCCATCGGTCAAAGATGCCAGCCGGAGGGAACGACAGCACATCCTGTAGCCGGGACGCTCGTCATTAACGCAGGTCAGAGAACAACTTGTGTACATGCTCGGCATGCACAGCTGTGTCCCCGGATCACTCTACCACCTCGTCGCAACCCTCATTCGACGACAAGAAGGCTATTCGTCGACAAAATATCTCGGTGGCGAGGAAAGCAGCCGCGTCTTATGAATATGGCGAACGAGGACAGATCCAACTACTGCTTGCGCACGACCGGCTGGCAGACAAGGAATGAAGGCTTACTCTTTCTCGGCCGCCGCGAGGGGATGCGTCGTGTCCAACCATGCCCGAATCTCGTCCGTTTTGACCACTCGGTTTTCCTTCGGAAGGTGAAGCGCTGGAAGAGTGCCTAGAAAGGACTGTCAGCAATTGGGCAACGAGCTGGGAGGTTTCGTGTCAACTTACCTCCCGGCGCGGACGCTTCGTTGGACCAGTCTCTAAACGTAATAGGGACTGGGGGATCTCGAAGGAGCATCAGGAGCTGGGTACGGAGACATGTGGGAGAGGGAGAAGCCCAGGATCGATAGTGCGGGTGCTCGGAAGTTGTGGGGGGTTGGATCTGCGGGAGAAATTGGAGCAAGGAGAGCGAATCAAATCAAGGGGGGAAAGGGAGATGTCAGCGATATTTCAGAGTCAAGTCGACGGGTCCAGGCAAGGGGTTCTTCCACATAAGTACGGTTGTCCTTTCCTCCTCGGCTTCGAGTCTCGAGCTGATATTTCTGTCGGCTTGGACCACTACTCTCTCACCCCGCCTCGCTCGAGATATCATGTCGACAATACGCAGTCGTCTGCGCCCATCCGACCACGATATCATCCTCATGACTCTTGCGCCCGCTTCGCCTGTCCCACCTCCACCTCGTCGGCCTTTCGGGTCACATCATTTTGCTCCACCGAAACCCGACACCGTCCAAATTTCAAACTTTACGTACCCGAAGAACCGGCCTCTCATCTCCCTGCGTCTCTCTCCATCCCACCTCATCCTCCTGATCCAAGACAACCAATGGGAAGTTCGAGTAGAGATCGGTGATCCACGTAGGAGCCGTAAACACTGAAGAGGTCGAAGGGGGCTGGTGGGTGGAGGTCGACATATTCGATGGGATGGGGGATGGATGAATTACTATTGTGCAGGGTCGAGAATGATGGGGGAGATTGTCAGATGAACAATGGCTGGTTCTATCTACTCGGTAGTTGGCTGATCTTCGGGTCGGTCTTACCCCTTAGAGAGTGCGAAACGGGTCCTTTCGAGGTGACGAAGTACCAGTTTCCTTATTTGATCCCGCCTTTAAGCTCCTGGATACTGTCGCATGAGAGATGCATGCTACTACGGCCTTTCTCATGGAGGTAAGCCCATCGCCAACATGGCTGGACCTGTGCAAGTTGCAGTTTCGTCCGCAGCGGGCTTTGTTTCAGGCAGTACAGGTCATTGAGGCATTTGTCGAAGATCCGCCACCTCCGAGTCGAGGGATGGATGGATGAGTCGACAAATCCCCACTCGAAAGCGGGACAACGGGATTTGCGGGGTGTTCTCGTCCGTTCTGCTCCGCAATCACGCCTTGACTGGACTGAACCCGATTCGCTCGCTCCTCAACACCATTTGATCATTCAACAACGGGACGGGATCCGCCACTCTCGGCTTGGAGAGCCCGACCCTGAAGTCAGCGATGACGCCAACTCTCTCACCCCCGACTATCTTGCTACCACTTCGCATTCTCGTGGAGGTAGAGAGCAAAGATCATCCATAACCCTTCCCTCGACCATTATAGCTATCCGTGCCACAGCGAAACCACCCAGAACCGAGTCCTTGATCCTTCGAAAGCAATAGCAACGCAGCTGGAGGAGATCTAAGCCGTGTTCAAAGACCGGTCACAGCATCATGTCGGCACCGTTTGGTGAGTGTTCTTGCTGCTGCAGGGAAGCAATAGGAGAGCCCATATGAGCAGTGGAGGGTCTGGCGAGCAAGTTTGGGAACGAAGGGCTGACAATACTCAGCTCCTCAGGAGAAACAGTACTATGACACGCTATTCTCGACCATTGACAAGGAAGACGTGAGTTTTGCTGCCCAGTCATCATGATTGTGCTGCACTTGCTGAACCTCGACTCAGACCGGAGCCATTCCCGGCCAAGCTGCGCTTCCCTTTCTCGTATCCTCCAATCTCCCCCAGCAGACATTAGGAGAAGTCTGGTCCTTGGCGGATCCCGACAATAATGGGTTCCTGACCCAACAAGGATGGTACAATGCTTGCAGGATCATCGGATGGCTGCAGAAAGGCGGCAAGACGGTGGTCGAGGAGAGTCTCGCGAAGATAGGTATGTCGTCTTTGGCTCGAGGGTTAACTGCGCTGACGAGTTGCCTTTAGCCGGACCGTATCCCACCTTCAGCGGTCATCCCCCACCTCCGGCACAGCCTTCGGCCGCTGGGCCCATGAGCCCCATGCCAACTGGAAGCTCCCTTCCCCCACTTACTCAGGCCGACCGCACAAAGTTCACTCGAATCTTTGTCGGATGTGGACCGAGTAACGGGTTGGTGACGGGCGAAAAGGCCCGGGATGTATTTGTGAAGAGCCAGTTGCCTTACGAAAAGCTCGGACAGATATGGTGGGTCCCTCTCTCGGTGGTAGTGCACCTGGACTGACGGGCAATGATCAGGAACCTCGCCGATACCCAACAGCGGGGATCTCTCGACTTGCCCGACTTCATCATTGGCATGTACCTCATCCAGAGCTGCATGGCCAGCTCGTCGCTTTCGCTCCCTCCCGTGCTCCCAGCAGGCACTTACGAAGCCGCTTCCGGTGGCCGACCGCCTCCTCCTGCGCTTCCCTCGAGTCCGATCGCCCGTCAAAATACAGGAGGAGCGTCTCCAGTCCGGGCACAGTATACCGGAGGCATGCTTCAAGCTCAACGAACCGGGCAGAGCATTACTGCCCAGCCGCTCGGACACTCCACCCCACCCAAATCTTCGTTGGCAAAAACATTCTCACCTCCCGCCTCGTCCACATTCTCGTCTCTTCCCTCGTCGTCCTCGTTCGGAGCGCCGTCACGACAAGGGAGCACTCTCAGCCAGCCTTGGGACGTTACCCCTCAGGCGAAAGCGACATCGGATGGATTCTTTGCACAGCTCGATCCCGAAGGTAAGGGTGTCATCGAGGGCGAGGTCGCGGTTCCATTCATGTTGCAAAGTCAACTGGACGAGGGCTCGCTTGCCAGTATCTGGTGAGTGATGCCAGTGCACGCTCACTACTCGGTCACAGCTGAGTACCTTTAGGGACCTGGCCGATATCAGGCGAGAAGGGAAGCTCACTAAAGAGGAGTTCGCTGTCGCCATGCACCTGATCAACGCCAAGCTGGCCGGACAAAACATCCCTGCAACCATTCCAGACTCGTTGGTTCCCCCCAGTCTCCGAGAACAGTTCGGCTCTGGGGGACAGGAGGTCTTGGCGACTCCGGCATCGACTTCCGCCAAAGACTTGTTTGATCTCTTTGACGATCCCCCAACGGCTATCTCGCCGCCCGCTCCACAGGCGGCCTTTGCGGCGCCTTCTTTCCTTCCTGCTCCTCCGAGTCGACAAGGATCTGTCCCGCCAAGTCAACAGAGGTCTGCACAGTTGATTGGACAGAGAGCCATCTCGCCGGCTACCACGGGTCAACAGCCTCAAAGCGGGTTTGGTATGCAGCCGTTTGGTGAGTGCATCATTGTCCTTCTATTGCTGACGTTTCAGCTCCCCCTCCATCTCGATCTCAACCGCCCGCTGACCTGCTCGGAGACGACTCTCCCGAGACCGTCAATACCGCCGTGCCCGACAACTCTGCCGAGATTGGAAACAAGCAGAATCAGCTTGCCAATACCACGCGATCCAACGATGAGCTGGCCAAGACGAGAGGTGAACTCGAAAAGACGGCTGCCACGGCCCAAGCGCAATTGGACGAGTTGGAAGAAAAGCTCGTGTCTGCGAGGAGCAAGCACGATGAGGAAACGAAATTGGTGGCGGATCTCCGCGCTCGGGTCTCTGAACAGAAGAACAAGATGCAGCGCCTGAACGAGGACACGATCGCGGCCGAGTCGGATCTGTCTGGCATGCGGTCCGAGAAGGACGAGCTGGGTCAGTCGTTGATGCGGGACAAGGAGGAAGTCCGCGGCTTGCAGAAGCGGATGAAGGAGATCGAAGACGAGAAAACCGGGTTAAAGTTGTTGTTGGAGAAGTTGCGAAAAGAGGCGAGGCAGCAGAAGGGCATGGTCAGCATCGCCAAAAAGCAGCTGTCCACGGTGGAAGGGTCTCGAGATACGGTCCAGCAAGATATCCGAACGGAGGAAAGGGCGATTGAGGAAGCAGCTGCTGCTCCCGAGCCCGTGGCGGTGCCGATCTTTTCGCCCACAAACTTGTCGACGGCATCTGGCGTCCCACTGCCTCGAACGCCTCAATCGCTGTCGCCGGCGCCGACAGGTACATCGACGCGATCCAATAATCCCTTCGATCGATTGGTAAAGCCTCGAGCTCAGTCACCTGCTCCGCCTGTACCTACGGAAGAACCTTCCTCGCCTCTCGGCTCCGGTACCATCCTTGGTGGTGCTGCTGCTGCTGTTGGAGTTGTAGCCGCGGGTGCTACGTCGCTGTTTACCGCTGCGAAGGAAGCGGTCGTGGGCGAGGACACCACTCCCGATAAACCGGTGGAGGAGGAAAAGGAGAGCGACCCCTTCGGGGCATCACCGGTCAAGGAATCAAAGGAGATCGCACCGGCGGCAAATATGGACAGTGATCCTTTCGGAGTCCCCTCCACTGCTGCACCCACCGTCTCTGCATTCGACAGCGAGTTTGAGTCGGGCTTTGGCGATTCTTTTACGGCGCCCGCAGAGCCCGCTGCTCTGAAGGAGGGACTGCATCTGGCTCCGTCGTCTGAGCCGAACCCGCCACCGCTGACGGACTTTGACTCCGCTTTTGCAGACTTCGACAAGGAGCCGGAAGAGACTGTGGCACCCGTATCGTCGATTCCTAGCGGGATCCCGAAGTCTGCGTTGCCGGACTTGAAGCCCGAGATGGAACGAACCGACTCGACTCGGGCGGTCGCCCCGACTACTCCGCCTGCGACGATCACGCCCCTCGAGCCATTCGATGACTCTCCTGCTCCCGCTCCGGCGCAGCAGCGAGTCACGGCCGTGGACGAGGACCTGAGCTCCGACGAGGAAGAGGAAGAAGGACCCGAGGATCTGGAAGCGCCGAAACAGGACTACAAGGGCAAGAGTCGGGCGGAGGGAGAAGTTCCTACGCCTGCACCTGTGCCAACGACGACTGCTGCTCCGCTTCCGCCGGTCTTGTCGCTGGGTCTGGCTCCCCCAATCACCTCTCCTACCGAAGACGAGGCGTCTCCCAGGATTCGACGATCGGCGCCCCCGCCTCCGCCGTCCAGTCGACCGAGCGTCAATGTCCCCGCTTCCCAGCCCCTGGGTGGGGGCGACGAGTTTGACCCCTTTGGCGCGCCAGCCTTTGCCCCGAGTGCGGCCGCTATTCCAGCTGCACCCAAGACCGGTGGATTTGACGACGAGGACGATTTCGACTTTTCGGACCTCCCACCTGCCACGGTCGACCATTCGGCTGCGGTGCATAACGTCCGCTCCGCCGCTCCATCTTCGGCTTTCGAGGACGAGTTTGCGGGCTTTGACGATGATTTCGAGAAACCGTCGTCGCATGAGAACAACTCGAATTCGAGCAATACGTTTGAGATGGTCTCGCCGCATCCGGGGCAGGAAGCCAGACTTACGGACGAGTGGGGACTGGGAGCGGTACCTGCACCTGCGGCTGCGCCGGCGGTCGCGAGCAAAGGGTTCAGCTTTGATGATGCCTTTGGCGGCGAGTTTGAGCCGACGTGAGTGTGCTCTAGAAGGAATATAGATGGCTGGTGGACTGATTGATTGGGTGAATAGTCCTGCGCCCGCCGCAACGGAGACTTATGCTGCGCCCTCTGGACCGCCGCCGTCCTCGCTGAAGCCCGGGTTGCCAGAGAGGCGACCGTCCCAGGCCCAGCCGGACGATATCGATGATGTGAAAAAGGTAGGTGCATAGTGGGCTGTCATACAGGGGTAGGGGTGATACTGATACTGGACTGCAGCTGTGCGCCATGGGCTTTTCGCGCGCGCTCGTGATTGATGCGTTGGACGCGAATGGCTATGACCTGCAGAAGACGTTGAACGTGTTGTTGGCGGAGAAGTAATAAACAAACCTAATACATTTAGTGAATAGTCGGAGAGTGGTAATGAAACGTCAATGTCCTGTTTTCCCGGGTCCGCAGTTTCCGGAATTTCCACTGCCGTCATTTGCGTGCGTCATTCCGGACTCTAAATGGATTTGCATCCAGCCTCCACCTCCACTAGACGCTTTCCGCACAACGTTGCGCTCGCTAAGTTTGCATGACCAATAAGGGGGAACGCTTGGGCGTATAAAGGACACGGCATAGCTCCAAAGAATCTCCGCTTCTTCACCCATCTCCCCTCCAATTCAAACAACGATCATCAATACACCACCTAACATGTCCAAGCCATCTGTCCTTTTCGTCTTCACATCGGCCGACAGACTCCTCGACGGAGCCGTGAGTCCTTTGTCCGATAATGACTCCTACCTCTGCACCACTGACTCGATCAGGCGACCGGATGGTACCTCCCCGAAGCGGCGCACCCATACTACGTCCTCAAGCCCGATTTCAACCTCGTTGCCGCCTCGCCGAAGGGCGGCAAACCGCCCGTGGACGAGAACTCTGTCAAGATGTTCACGGACGACGAGAGCGTCAAGTTCAATACGACCGACAAAGAGGCCATTGCGTGGATCGAGAACACGCACAAGATCAAGGATCTGAATGCGAAGGACTATGCGGCGGTGTTTGTCGTTGGCGGAGTGAGTGGGACGGCGGGTGATAGTGAGGGGATCCGGGGGACGGGGAAACTGATGAAAGGCGGTAGCACGGACCGTTGATTGATCTTGCGGTCGACAAGGATTTCGCCCAGCTGCTCCAGGACGTGAGTGCCTCGTCCATCAGACGGTCGAAGTGTGCTGATGATTGAGCATGGCAGTTCTACGCTGCCAAGAAGGTATGTCGTCGCGAGCTGAATCTGAAACCGGCACCTCTGCCTCGACATGGTTGCTGACACTCACACCCCCCACTCCACAGCCCATCTCGGCCGTCTGCCACGGACCCGGAGGGCTCGTCCTCGCCACCAAGCCCAACTCGTCGGAATCCATCCTCGCCGGCGCCACCCTCACCGGGTTCTCCAACTCGGAAGAGGCCCAGACACCCTACAACGACTTTACCAACATCCTCCCGTTCAGCTTGGAAGACAAGCTTGCCTCGCTGGGCTCGTTTGTCAAGGGCGACGACTGGGGAGTCAAGGTCGTGTACGACAAGGGGATCTTGACGGGTGTGTGCTTTGTGCAAAGTGCAATGTCGGCGAGAAACTGATGGGACACGTTCTCTTAGGCCAAAACCCGGCGTCTGCAAAGGCTCTGGGTGAGAAGTTGAGCGAGATCTTGAAAGCTTGATCGAGCTTGATTGTAGAGAAGAGAATAAGTAATGTAGCCTTGAGACGAGACTCTGTATGCATGTCGTGGACATCAACTGATAGTCATGACGTTCGAGCGTGCTCAGTGACCTTTCCTCGTCCAACCGCAACTTGCAACAAACCGCAACTTGCAACGCAGTATGCCGGCTGAAAGTCCGAGTCTGTGAAGACACATCTGCCCGAGAGATGTCGATTGACGTCTGGACAAGACCAACGCGACCCGATCCCGGAACGCACAAGGGAACACTTTTTCGCACAGAAAGTACTTTCAAACAGGGCTTAACGGGTACAGTCGAGCCATACAACTGTGGGTCGAGCTGATGCCATCCAGAGCAGCTCGAAGACCGAGCCTTGACTCCTGACCGATCCGTCGATAAGCTGCCCTCCCTCAGGGAGAGCGAGCAGAAGCAGCGCCACGAGGCTCGCAACAAGGGAGAGATCAGAGAGAACGAAACACTTCGAGTAGCATACACCGATCGAGGAAATAGGTTGGAGAAGATGAGAGAGCTAAGGAATGCAACACAGAGAGAAAGAAAGAATTCCACCTCGGTGATTTAGCCGATATTGATACGTTGCTCATTCAATTCGAGTCAAGTCGTCCTACGAGGCTGGAAGCGATACCCCAGTCATTACAGCATAGCATACCCCTCGGACGCATTAAATCCCCTTATCTCGTATAAACAAATCAAGTGCCTGAGTACGAAATGTCGAAACGGCAAACGCGTCGACGCGATCCTTATCGATCTCCATCGTCCTTTGCAATACACCTCTTCTTGATAGCGCCGTCCGTCACTGCAAACAGAATGAAGGCGGAACCGCTCGGCATTTCGCTGAACGTCGCGAATAAACGGCCATTCGACGAAGTCAAGCCGCGAGAGGTGCGTGCGGGAAAGGATACCATGTGCTTGCGAGCTGATCAGGTGGGGTGAGCAGTCGAAACGACGAAATGTGTCTGTCAAGGAAGAGCGCGGCGCCGAGAGACCCACTCAGGCGGTCGACTACGCGCAAGGCTTCTCCGAGGCTATACAGGCGCTGGAGGAGGACCGTGCACTGCAATACCCGTCCCCCTCGCCGAGGCCGACAACAAGTGCAGCGGAAGCGGACGGTGCGTCGAGCCCTCGGGTCGTGGAAGGCGGGTTTATCCCTGTGATCGATCTCAAGCGAAAAACCGCGAGCCAAATCTCGCCTCTTAGCGCCGTTATGCCTATATCTAGTGGAGCTCCTCCAGATTTTGTACGGAAATCACCCATCTTTAATCCATCGTCCGATCCGATAGCCAACTCTTCTTCATCTTTAGTGTCACCACAGCCGCGCTCTAGTCCCACGGGTCACACACTGCCTACTTCCTCGACGGTCATCCCGAAGCTGCTGCCACCGCCGCCGAGCGACGCTCGTCCGCAGACCCAGTACTTGTCCTCGAATGCTTCTATCGCCGGACCATCATCTCAGAGAACAAAGACGGGTCAAGAGCAACCCACTCCTCCGGTTCGGTCCACCGCTTGGAATCCTGCCCGTCCGTTATCTGCGACCAACGCCATTCACCCATCTCGTCATCAAGCAACGACCACCCAAAGTCTGCATCAAGCGCCTCCCCACTGTACCCCCAATTCTGTCGCTCCCAGTGGTAGCTTCACCTCGGATCCCTTTCAGATGATGGGACCACCCCATCCGAGCTCACCACCATTGACCCATCCC
>JASZXS010000492.1:0-11314 GCA_035521475.1 Tremellales sp. Uapishka_1 | reverse complement strand
TGGGAAGGAGATGGGATGTCGAGGCGAGAACAGAGGGAGTTGTGTGGATGAGCCGGGCTGAGCGATGTCAGCTACATGTTATACACTTCGACAGCGGCCAAATAACTCACTTATAGGCATCGGCTGGATCGCTTTGCGCCTCAGAGCCGTCTTCATCAACCTCCGTTCCCAAGAAGGAGAAAAGATCGACCGCAGAGACATTATCGACCGATGCTTGCGTTTCCCTCGGCGGTGGACTTGACGACCCCGAGATCACTTTGATGTTCGAGCAGCGGGGCACAAGGTAATGCTTGGCCTTTTGAAAGTATTTGTGCTGCCTCAAGAGGTATATGTCGACTAAGTCACTCGTTGACCCATCGAAAAGTCGACCTCCTCAACTTTTGCTTTCCCGTTAGGTCTGCCAATGATAGGCTTGCAGCTTACCGGCTCACCTAGTTCCGAAGCACGTCACTTATTTGGTTTGGGAATAGCAGGCCGTCGTCGCTACTGCTTGCTCGACATTCATATCCTCATCAAAACCTCTATGGCATCTATCAGGAACGCCTCAGCGGTACTCGGTCGAATGACGCTCGTAGCCGTTCGACCTACCCCGCTCGCCGCCAGGACATTCATCATCCGAGCGGGTCCAGTACTACCCTCGAAACTCGAGCAGGTCCGATACAAGACCACCTCTACGCCTCGGAATGCCTGGGCCAAGGAGCCTATGGTGAGCTACGAGGAACTCAAGCCCATCACCCAACAGCCGACCGATGTGAGTTGAGATCCGCCGCTCTACTTCGTGGTTGCAGGCTTATGCCCTATCAGGATATTCTCATCATCGATGTCCGCGAGCCCGACGAGGTCGCGCTCGGTTCAATCCCTTCCTCCGTCAACCTGCCCCTGTCGACCTTGAAAGAGGCACTGGATTCCAAGACCAACGCAGGCGATTTCCAGAGGGTAAGAGCGGATGCAACCGGTTCGTAAAGGCTGTCCCGGCTGATGAGACCGCAGAAATACGCATTTACCAAACCGCTTCCTTCGCAAAATATCATCTTCTTCTGTCGATCGGGCAAACGCTCCGCCTCCGCTGCCGAAATCGCGGGCGACAAGGGATACCCAAACGTGAGGAACTATGTAGGCAGCTGGCTGGACTGGTCCAAGAGAGAAAAGGCAGAGGAGAATGATGATTAGGTGGAGTGTATGGTATGCATACCGCTATCGATCAAGGTCATGGCCCTGAGCGGTGATACGACTGCTGAGAACCAGACTGTACCGTATCGTATCGAATGGTCTAATGAAGAATCGTTGGGCCATGAAGTACCCTCATGATCTCGGAAGCTATGCAGCGGGTCTCTCGGTCGATTGGCAAACCTAGGATAACTCGATGCGTATACTTCGGCTTCATCGTATCAAAAAAGGCCTGATTCATGGTGAACTCTACCCTCTCTAAGTTACTCTATCGATCTCACGTTCTCCATCTCCACCTCGCTCATGAACATCTGCGACCCAAAAAGTTTCCTCGCGGCCGCGACCAGCTATTGCGAAACGACGCGCGTCAGCACATTTCTAGCATTGCTATTGCTATCCCGGCACTCACCTCGTCGAGAATATCACAGACTTCTCCGAGCGCCTCGTTCTCCGCCATCCCATACAAGATCTCCACCTCGGCCTGGTAGCTTTTTCCTTCCTTCTTTTCCGCTTCTCTGACATGGCGAGCATGGTCGTCCAGCCCGTTCATCAGTTCGTGGACAGGCCGTCTCGGCGACGGGATGAATTGCGGCAGAGGACTCTTGGAACGGAAAGCATGTGCAGACGCCCAGATACTGATAAGTACCGCGGATACCTAATAGGTATCGTAAGACTTGAAGGGGGAATCGTCGAGAGCTATAGCGAACTCACGACTTCGCGCCGGATGGGTAGAACGTCCAGTACTGTCGCTTTACGGGGAACACTAAATCGTAGCGTCCGGATCTCGGCCAATGTCTCGGTCAGACGTTCGGCAGCGTCAATGACCTCAGAGTACAGCTTGATGGGTCGGGGAAGGAGCGAGATTTCTCTCTTTTGGATACTGACGAGGGTCCGACTCAGTTGAATGTTTTTCTGGAAAACCACTTAGTCTGTCCGGAACTCCCACAAGGCTCGGTACTCACTCTTATCTGCGCTTCCATGCGAGCGTACTGCTTGTTGTCGACCCGGTAGACGAGGGAGGATCTCATGTTGTCCCTTTGGTCCCGTTAGTTCCGCCACGATCGGGTGGAGGATCAGTGGACTCACCGACTCATGTGGAGATAAAAGTCGGTGCACAGATCTAGAACATCTGATACGGCGCGAAAGTATCGCACGCGCGCATGAATAGGCCATATCCATATCCCGACGAGGACGGCGGCCGCAATGCCAATGATGATTTCCACGAACCGGTACCAAGCTAGCGTGAATGCTGATTTGCCACTCGCTTCGCCTAGATACGCAAGAAACATGATGGGGGCCAAGGTGATTCCCCTGAAGATGGTTATCTTGAATGGATCCGCATACGCCGAAGAGAACAACAACTCACGCTACGATCGCCAATGGCTGCCTTGCGGAAAACAAGATTCCATAAGAGATCGGTACAGAGCAAGTGACGGCCAGCACAACGAGCGCATACGGGTTATTCCTGCCGATAAGGGTACACTACGGAATCTCAGCAAAGAACAGCGCGGAACGAGAAGCTCGGTCAAGACACATACCACGAAGCCTGCAACCGCGCCGATAAGTGTTCCGGCCATTCGGTACACTCCAATGCGCATCGTCGCGCCAGTCGTTACCTCCAGCACATACATGAAGCTGACGACTCCCCAGCCGCCGCGTGCGTTGTCAAACCACTGTCGGCCTGCAGCACTCGGTGGCAAGAACGCAGGTAAAGATAGCAGGCTGACGCCAATGGTGAGCTTTAGTGCAAAATGCGAGTGGCGAGAGTGTTTGAGCTCGTGCAGCATCTTCGAGAGGGAGATCCGACCTGTGAGGATTGTCAGACGGTCCGATTCAACCGAAAAACACAGGAAAACTCACCACGGACGACAGACTGCTGATCCCATATCCGCCGCCACGCTCGTTCAAGACGCCGACTTAGAGTGGTCCCCTTGATCTCGTGCATCGTTTCGGCCTTTGCCGCCGAGGAGAAATCCAGGTCTTCGCGAGCGAGATCCGTGTTGGGATTATCGCCCATCTCGCTGTTCACCTCCTGGTCAGCTGTTATGTATCAGCTTTCTCCCGAAGCAGGACCTCACCTGAAGACCACGGATCATGGCCTTCAGCTCCGTGACCCTGGTCCGAAGAATCGGCCCGTCTTGACCAGACCTTGTATGGCAAATACCACTGCGCCTTCCCCGTCGCCTTACTTGAAACGCCAGTCGTGAGGTGGACAATGTGAAGTACGTCGTTGGCCAGGTCGAGAAGCGATGTCATGTATAGGGCTATCCGAAAGCGGTCTTTGTCGTGAAGCAGATCCGCGGCGGTGGTCGGTGAAGAAGCATTGCAGGATGATCCATCGACGAGAGCGGCCAGCTGTTTCTGGAGATCGCCAATATCGGATTCCAGCCTGGACTTGCTGTCTTGCAGAGAGGCGGTTTGCGCGGATTGGGGTGGAGATTCCCATTCAAACGCCTCGGCCAATACCAAAGATACGCTTCGAAGGGCAGAGACGACGGCTTCCGAAATGTGATTTGACGAATCGAGCAGGCTGGATCTCGCCGATGGTCGTGGTGAGTGAGACTCTCCGACGAGGCTGGACTTGCGGCGGCGCGCTGTTGGGGAGAGGGACAGGGCACGTTCCAGCATCGATGGACTCGGATCCGCATTCGGTATGCGAGAGCGAGAACGATGTCTACGGGGTGTGGCGGGTCTCGTTGCGGGAAGACGACTCCTCTGCATGGCGGACCTGATCCTTTCGCCGGGGACGTGACTTGTCGGACCGAGTAGGGCGTTGCGCTGCAGTCGGGTGAGAGCCTTCACCAAAGGCTCGAGATCCCTGGGGCGCATTCTGCTGTACGAGATTTCCGCTGTGTAAGCAGAATAGATAGGCTGAAGAGTCGAGATCGTGAGTTTGAGTTGGCGTGCGAGAGCGTCATGTGACGCGGCTGGCCGAGCGATGTCGAGGACGGACGCCAGAGATTCGGGTAAGAGAAGACATGTGGTATCAAGAGTGGAGAGGACGGTGGAGCCAAGTCGCGGTAACGTAGAGTACGGTAGCAGACAAACGGACGGGATAAGGGACGAGAATGCCGCGAGGATGGTGACGAGAAATGGACTATAGAAATGATGTGCCGAAAGCTGTTCGATGTCAGCTGTCCGCCGTATCGTGAAAGGATCCACATACCGAAGTGATAGTCTGATTGCTGGTTAATACAAAGATGGGCAGAAATAGAATTGCACGCGAAGCGATGGTCAACGCGGGGATTTTGCTGCGAACGAAACCGCCTGCGAGAAACGCTCAGCAAGCGAAGAGCATGCCGAGGCTATACTCACTGAGTAGAGTTAGTAAAGCAAGGCCTATGCCACAGACGGCGCGGCCGGCGTTCGAGTCTGGGCCGTGGACCTTAGCAACGGCCGCTGCGATCGCTAGGACAGCAGTCGACCATGCCAGACCGATAGTGCTAGCCGCAATACCGAGAGCTGCGAACGTGTCAGAGTAGGCTGAATGGGAGGAAAGAGCTGCTGACCGGCTGCTTCGATCCGCGATGCCACAGTGGCCCTGGGAAAAAAGAAAAGCAGCATGCAGGTGTACAGTAAGAAGGCGTATCTGATGTGGCGGTCAGACTTATTATAGCTTCGACTTTCGTAGCTACTCACGGATCTGTCAGGCGATTCACGGGATCCAGGACGACAAAGACGAAGCAGATCAACGCTATCAGAGTCGCGACAACGAGCTGGCGCAGCTGGTCGATTCGTCGATGGGTCATCATGACTTTTGTGCGAGCAGACCACATGGTCATATGATTTGCTTCGTGTATAGCATTTTCCCGGGTCTCACAGCGGTGGGAAGCTGGTCGGATTGATGCAGTGTATACAGGCATCAATACGAACGGTGCACAATAGATCGCCGTTTGTTGTCGACTTTACCGAGCACGTGATCTTTGAGTGCCTGGGCGTGGAAGGGAGTCGATCCCAATCTTTCCATTCGTCTCGTCTCCCTTGTCTCGGCTCTGGATCATTCAACTAACAAGTCAAGGGACAATGACAAAACTCACCGACCTCTTAAAGGCCAAAGAGGGCCCGTTTCACACATACGAGTTCTTCCCGCCGCGAACAGAGCCCGGTCTCGTCAACCTCTTGGATCGAATTCGCCGTCTGGCAGCCAAACCTTTCCCGGCGCCACTCGCTGTCTCGGTAACATGGGGTGCGGGTGGTGGGACGGCCGACAAGAGTCTGGATCTGGCTGAGCAGGTCGTCAAGATGGGCCTGGATGTGATTCTGCACTTGACATGCACAAACATGGCGAAAGAAAAAGTCGACCAGGCGTTGACGGTAAGGTCTCCAAGTCGTCTTGCACGCAAGCTCATGCTTTGTCTTCAGCGAGCGAAATCACTGGGTATTCAAAACATCTTGGCTCTCCGAGGCGACCCACCCAGATCCGACGAGTACCAAATTACGCCATCCGGTTCGCCCGACTTTTTCCAGCACGCTGATGATCTGGTCAAATACATTCGAAAGACGTATGGGGACTGGTTCTGCATAGGAGTCGCTGGATATCCGACACCACACCAGGATTCAGCCAGCCCCGAGAGCGATCTTCATTGGTTGAAGATCAAGTGCGATGCCGGAGCAGACTTCATCATCACGCAGCTGTTTTACGATGTTGATGGATTCGAGGAGTGGATCAAATCGTGTCGCGAGTTCGGTATGTCTGTCTCTTTGCGCTCTCTCCCCTCACTCGGCTGAATATGTGAAAGGGATCACACTGCCCATCATTCCTGGAATCATGCCCATCCAGAACTTTGCCTCTTTCCGTCGACTCGTGAACCTGTGCCAATGTCCCGTCCCAGACTCGATCATGGCCGATCTGGAACCCATCAAGGTAGGTCGCGTAAATGAGAACCGCAGTCGCTGATCATGGATAGTCTGATGATGCCGCTGTGAAACAATACGGAGCCCAGCTGGCGAGCACGATGGTTCGACGGCTCTTGTCTAAAGACACCGTCCCGGGTGTACATTTCTGTACGCTGAATCTCGAGAAATCCGTCAAGACCGTGCTAGATAACCTCGGCTGGAGCTCGACCTCGAATCGTCTCCGGTCGTCTCCTTTGCCTCGTCATAATCAGTTGATCGAAGCCGACGCCGACGAGAGTCAGAAGGCTGCCAATGGCAGCATCAACGGCTACGGTGACGAGTCTCTGGCGAAACAAGCATCGAGTCTATCAATCTCGCCAAGCGAGGCGAGCCATCTCGCCGAGTGGGGACTGAAAAACAAGGCTCTTCCGCCAGCACCCAAAAAGGGCTTGGGAACGGTATCTCAAGCTGCATCCGGCGAGGACAGTTGGGACGAGTATCCTAACGGTCGATTCACCGATGTCCGATCACCTGCCTATGGAGAGATCGACGGCTGGGGCTCTGGGCTGAAAATCACTGTAAGCCGCTGCATGCTACTCGGAAGCACCAAGGCTGACATTCTACCAGCCTGCTCAGGCTTTGCGCGACTGGGGTACCCCGGCGACCACCTCCGACCTCTCGAATCTCTTTGTCTCGTATCTTCAGTCTTCACCCACTGCACCAACGACACCCTTCTGCGATCTGCCACTTTCTTCCGAATCGCATTCGATCCTCCACCACCTGATGAAGTTGAACTCTCCCGACGTCCAGTACTGGACAGTAGGATCTCAGCCTGCGGTGGACGGCGCCAAGTCCGAAGACCCGATTCACGGATGGGGACCGCGAGGCGGATACGTCTTCCAAAAGGCCTATGTGGAGTTCTTTGTCCGACCGGACCAAGTTGAAAAGTTGATGCAAAAGCTGGAAAAGGCGGGCGGAAACCAGATCAGTCTGTATGCCGGAAACAAAAAAGGTGACTACAGGACAAACACGCTGAAGGAGGCCGTGAATGCCGTGACATGGGCCGCGTTCCCGGGGCAGGAGATTGTCCAGTCGACCATCATCGAGGAGGTGTCATTCCTCGCTTGGAAGGTTAGTGTTCCGCTTCGAAGAGAGATTGCTGGCTGATGGGACGAGCAGGAGGAGGCATTTGATATTTGGTCGGAATGGTCTTTGCTGTACCCGAGAGTATCACCCGCTCGGCGACTGCTGGAAAGCATATCAGACGAGTGGTGGTTGGTTAGTCTGATTCACCATGATTACAAGGACGAAGAGGGCCTTTGGAGGTTTCTGTTGGAAGACAACTAGAGGGACCATTGAAGAGTCCTGATAGAGAAGAGGAGGACTCGAACCGAGAGATGTCGCCCAAGGAGAAGGAAGGGGAGATTGTCAAGGAAACAGGAAGGGAAATTGTCGAGGGGAAAAGAAGGGAAGGAAGAGGAGCAAACAGAAGGGAAGCGCGGAGGATCAGTGTCCAACCACCAAGCATATCAATAGATTTCAACAACCTGTCTTGTAATGAATACATTATACACTAGCCTGCGTCGATGCCGGCTCTACGTTAATCCTCTTCACTGTCTCCTGCAGAGCTGCCGGCCCTTTCTTGTTGGGCGGCATTGATGCTGGCAAGAATGTCCACCTGGGCTCCCGGATTCTGCTCCTTCCTCATGGCTTGCAGTCGCTGTCCTAGAGTCAGAGTACGATTAGCCAAGCAATCTCAATAGGTCAAAGGACTCACGGAATATCGTGGCGATAGATTCGTTCGTCTTGCGTTCCAGCTTCGCCATGCGATTCGTCATGTCTCGCTTCAGGTCCCAGTTGGCTCGCTTGGGCGCAATGTTGAACAGATCCTAACCCGCCGTCATCGGTCAACCTCGTTCTAAGTTTGACTTCGCACAGAAGGAGAACCCACCAGTTCCTCTTTGCGCTTCTCCTCGTCCTCCTTTATTATCCTCTCGGCCAGACCCTCGACGGCCTTCTCGACTGTATCCTCCGTCTCATCCTCCCCGCCTCGCTTCCTGATCTGCCGCGTCTCCGGGTCGAAATTACGCTGCTTGAACGAAAAGTGCGTCCTGTAGATTGGGTCAGTTGATAGGTACAGTACGGGAGCGGACGAAGCACTCACGCGCCGTTCGCCTCGCCCGAGTCAACAGCTTGCTTTCGCGTACGAAGCGCGATCAGACGCTCTTTACGAGCTGCAGAGGTGGCTGCGAGATTGGTGTCCATGTTGATGTAGATGAGAGCAGAAGGGTGAGGCTAGCTCACTGTTGAGCTGAAACCGAGGAGAAAAGCCAGCTCGAATTGCTTCCGCCTGATTCTATGAAAGCGAATGCGATTGTGGCAGCCGTGGCTGTTTGATCGTCGAAGGACGAGAGACCTTGCGTGCATCGATGTATGTATCTGGTCGTGGAGAAGGATGCATCTGATAGGACGAGTATGTATACTTTAGATCAAGGAGCCTGGGCTCAGCTACCATATCCTTACTTTTTCTTGGACTTCCCCGACTTCGAGTCTCCGGCAGGTCTGGACGACGACCGGGAAGAGGATTTGGCTGGATCGGAAGACGATCTGGACGAGGATGAAGCAGGCGAGATGACAGGGCCACCTGCAAGCCATCTGGCATACCAGGTATCTGCTTTCTGTTCTCGGATACGCTGTCAGCTGTACAACCACTTCTGAAAGACAAGCCGAGGCGTACCGATTTGGTGCTCGAATTTTTGGTGACCAGCATGGCGATCAAGAATCCGGTCACCCAGAGGTAATAGCTTGGGATGTGATACAAAATTAATCCTTGTAGCGAGAAGACGCCTGAGATGGCGATGCCTTCAACGCAGGAGATGAGGTATCGTCAGAGCCAGATCGCAAGCAGACAGTGCCAGTTCTCCATCTGTCGTTTGTAGCCGGACGACGAGTCTTCCTTCTTGATGAATCCCTTTCCGAGCGTCGTGATGGTCGACACGGCGAGAAAGCACCACACACAGAAATGGGATGCGGCGGAGCCGAGATATCCCACCCAGCTTGAAATATCAGTCGAGCCCAAAAGGCTTACTCACAATAGGACGCCCAAGACAACGGCCCCGATGATAGACTAGGGCTATCTCAGAAAGGGTTTTCGGTGAGATCGCCTACATACCCATGTTTGCGTCTCATCTCCCTGTTCTCCATCAGCGTTGTACCAGAGAGCAGCGTTCTCGACTCACACCAAAAGTCCCCAGCGTCACCCCTTGGAGACCGCCACTCGCCCCGCTGAAGAGAGAGTCACAGATCATATTGGCGACTGTTTCCTCCGGTTTGTCCTTGGAGAACGTGGTGAACAGCAACACCGGGAAGAAAAAGTTCCAGAGCGCTCCAAAGTGGTACTGTGTATCAAATACAAAGCCCGGGATCAGCTGCATCGACGAGACGAGGACAAAGCACGTCAAGAGCGACTTGACGGTCTGCGCTCCGGAACGAGATTCAAAGCCATTCTGAAGCTCGGAACGTCCGGACTGGTAGAGGAAGAGGTAGGAGAGGAAAGACGCGAGAAAGTCGAGCGGCCACTGGAATATGGGGACGATACTGCCGATATCGAGTTAGCATCATGGCGGAGTCATAGGAATATGTCACGCACGATTGCAAGAGCGCGAGAGCGACCATCGTCAGGAGGAATTTGCTGGCCCGATTGGCGAAAGACACATTCTTGAGGAATGACTTGTTCACGAATCTGTACAAGGCCGGATTGTACGACTTGATCTGTCGCGAAGGGTCAAAGTGCCAAAATGAATTGGAACCGTCACTTACAGTACGGTCTAGCTCCTTCCACTGGTGAGTGCATCAGTGGATCGGCAGAGGGTATTTCAGCTGACGATTTACTCACCCCCCCAAAGACATCTGCGAATCCCTCTCCCGCGGACGAGAGGGCATCCCCTGCGGTGCTTGCGGCCCGCCTGACGCTCTCGGCTGCCTTGCTTGCCGATTTCTTCACCTCGGTCGCAGAGGTATTCTTTTCCGATTCGGAAGATGACCGCTTCTCACTCTTTCTTTTCTTGTCCCCGCTCTCGGAAGGCATGCTTGCTGTGCGACGACCGCAAAAGAGACACGGTGACGGCGTCTACTAGTATCCACCCGGCCATGAAAGGAAGCCCAAGACTGTCGATCCAAGGCTGAAACGTCATAAAGGAGCGAGATCCCGTAAAACACCTTTGTGTTCTCCTGCCTTCATGGGAATGCAGCGAAGGGTGGGACAGCACCACACATTCAGGACGCCGCGGGCGGTCAGGTTGGCTTTGACCAGAACTCGGTTGATCGTTCCCGGTCAAGGAGGTGATAGAATACATAAGGTACTGCGCTTATCTCTCCTCATACTCTCCGTCTTCGATAGCCTCCTCCCTGGTCTTGGGTCCAATCCTTTCTTCCCTTTCTATCTTTGCCACCTTCTTCACCGCTAGCTTAGCAAGCTGTTCAAACAGCTCCTCGACATCATCGTCGTATGTAGACCAGGGACACCTAAGCCAGTTCATGATGTCGTGTCTCTGCGCCCTCTGCAAAGGAAGCAGGGCGTCTGACCTGGTTTCAGGCCCAAACTTAGGGAGGGAGGCGTAGTACTGTGATCGGGTGAGGGGTCCAAACTTCGGTCGAGGGACGACTTTCTTGGGAGGTGCGTTGTCGGCGAGGTTGGCAGCGAGTTCGGCAGCGACCTTGGCTTGCTCCTTTTCGAATCGGAGTTGCATGTAGGGCTTCCTCTGAGCCGTGGGCTTCCTCTGCTGACCGTCCATCAGCATGCGCATGTTTTCGCTCGGCAGCAACTGCGAGACATCGTCGAAATCGCCCTCGAGGAGTTGTTCCCTCAATACTTCATCTTTTCGAGCCTGGAGCTTCGTCAGGGGGCCGATGAAGAGCTGCTTGATGAAAGGAAATCGTTTGTCGAGCTGCTCATTATCCGCCTTCTTCTTTTCCTTGCCAGCCTTCAGACTCTCTTCGAATTGCTCCTTCGAGGGCGGGCCGTGGGGTTTGGGAAAGGCGACGGGGGCAAAGCAGTTGGGGAAACGGTCGAGACCTTTTTGGGCCTCCTCGACGTCGCGAAGTTCGTTCTCGCACTTATTGATCATACGGTTGTAGTAGTGCCAAGCGTCCTCCCCCCGAATGTACTGGTTGTTGGTTTGCTCCCACCGCAATTTGGCGATGACGGTTTTGAGGGCGAAGGCGTGGTGGGCTCGAAGCATGGCGTACGATGCTTTGGGCGGAGTGATTTCTTTGACGCCCTTCGCAGAGACGGGCGAGAAGGAGTGGGGAG
>JASZXS010000491.1:0-11258 GCA_035521475.1 Tremellales sp. Uapishka_1 | reverse complement strand
GTCCACGCTCTCCACAACAGGCGACGACCTATTCTCGTCTCCCTCATCCAGCGTCGACAATCCCGGCGAGCTCTGCGGAAGCGGGAAGATCTCGTCTGAATCCTCGCGGATATGCCGGATCGACCTCGCCCGACTGAGCACCTGCGCCGCAAAGCTATCCCTCGACGACTTGGGTCCGAGATCCCTAAAGTCCACGGAGCCGATCGACGAGAACGCCGTATTTCGTGTCCTTTGTGTGAATCCACTCTCGCGGAAATCCGACACTTCGGAGTCGGCATCGCGGTCGAGTTCGACGATCGCAGGGGCGGAGGACGAACGGGAGAGTGCGCGATAACGCAGTTCCTCGAGGAAACGCGGAGCCAGACCGGGCTTCTTGCTGGTCGATATTCGGTGCACAGACTTTTCGCCGACGACCGGCGCGTTGAGCTGTTGCATCGCACGTCGGGTCGGTGTTCCCTCGGGTCGAGTGCTGCGGGATGAGAACCCAGCGCGGAGAGGAGACTGCATCAAGCACTTGAGCGACCATTCCGCTGCTCGTTCCCAATCTCGTCCACTTACAACGGTATCCGCACCCTTCATCAATGTATCTTCGATATGGGCTCGGACCCTCTCCTCCTCCGCATCCATAAACTGACTGCCCGAAAGCACCTTGCTCTGTCTCCCATTCGCGCTCTTGCTCCGCCTCTTGACTACCCGCTCATGGCCCTTTGCTTCTCCGCCCAGCGCCACCTTGTCGGCCGTCAACACCTGCCCATCATCGTCCTCGCTGTCCTCGGCATCACTGCCGCCCGGCGTGTCCTCCTCGCCGGATTTGAGCGTCTTGCGCTTATTCTTCCCCTCGAGCTTCCGGATCGTCTTTTTCCTCTCCCATTGCTCCCGCAAATCATGGATCAACTTCTTGCGGTCGATCGGTCCATGGGCGATATCCTGAACTTCCTCGAGATGGTGCGTCTCGCGCAACATGTTGAACAACTCCTGGATATAGAGCTCGAGATCGGTGATTCGCTGCTCGTAGTCCCGCCGCATACCCTCCATCTGATCCGTCACCGTCTCCGTCGCCGCCCGCGACTGCTTGAGCTTGACTTCGAGGTCCGCAATGTGCGCCTTGAGGCGCCCGACCAGACCCTCGTCCCCCTGCGAGATCTCTTCCGACAGCTCGGCCTTTTCCCGAGCGACCTGCGCGAGATCGGCCTTCATCGTCTTGATCTCGAGCAGCGCGTCGTCCAGGCGTTCCTGCTCGACAAACTTGCCGACGAGATGCGAGACGGATATCCCAAACGCGCGCGAAAAGTCTTGGCTCAGCTCGGGCGTGTCGTTCATCACGATACTCGTGATCAAGCGGTCGATCAGCTGGAAATACCGGACTTTTTCGTCACCTTCCTCCTTGATCAGGAGGAGGTGGCGCAGCGCATTAAGCAAGTAGGCGGACGCCTTGGACCCCTGGGTCATCTGGAGCAGCGCTCGGAACACGTCTTCGGGTGATCGCATCGATTTCAGCATCACGCGGTCTTGGTCCTCGACGAGTTCCCGTCGGTCCGACTCGGCTTCCTCCTCGTATTGCTGGATCATCCGCTCGGTGCGGAACTTCATTTCGTCGGTCGTCGACTGGACCTTTTGGAAGATCCGCTGCAGACCGCTCGTTTCCAGCTGCGCCCGTACCGAACACCGCGCGCGTATGTCCACTGCCGAGGTCAGGGAGGTGATGAGGTAGATCATGGTCACCTGCAATTTCGTCAGCTCAAGTCGAGCTGACAATTCAAAATGCATGACTCACGCAGTACTCGACGACCGTACTGTCGTCCGCTCCCCGCAGATCCTTGCTAACACCAACCAGACTTCCCATTCTCCCTCGCCCATCAATCGTGTCTTCCAGCTGACGCAGCCAGACGTCGAAGCGGCCGACCTTTTCGCCCAGATTCACCAGGGCGTTATTCTGCTTTTGCTCCAGCATGTCAAACGCCCTCAAGACTAGTTTGAGGCCCACACGATCCGGCGAGTTTTCGTCCCAATGACAAAAGAAGACGAGGATCTCGGCGGCGCCTTTCCGAGCTTCCAGATGGGGCGAGATGAGCGAGGAGGCAATGTTGTAGACGATCTGCGGGTGCTTGATCGCGTCGTCTGCCCCGATCTGCATGCAACGTCAGTACGGCTCGCCAAAGCTGCAGGGATGTTGGACCTACAGCTATGCCAAGAGACTTTTTCAGGCATTTCAAAAGCTCCAGCTCCATATTGATGTCGATTACACCTTTTCCTCGTCGATGATGCAGGGCATTCAGATAGTTGGCAAGTGCGACCTGGCCTTTGCATTCGAGAAACTCCTTGATCCATCTACCTCACCTATCAGCCATCCTCCTATGGTGTAGCGACATCACCACTTACCCAAGCGGCATCGTCCTCAGACTGACATAGAGCGAGCCAAGGTGCGCTGTCGTCAGACTCGCATCGAGCAGTTTCTTCAGTATCCACTCCGGGCTGTCTTTGGCAAGCGCGCCCGTCGTCCCTCTTTTTCCCTTGCCGCTTCGTACCGCCGCTTCATCTTTCCTCTGCACGTCCTTGGCCGACTCCCATCTCGCGCGAAGATCCGACTCCACCATCTGCCACTTGGTCTCTATGGGCAGGCTCGAGGTGGTCCGTGCGATCTGGGAAAAGGACGTCGTGGCGGTAGAAAGGTTGGACTGGCGGGACTGGGCAGAGGGCATGTTGGAGGCGTCGAGGTCTCGAGCCTCGAGGAGTTTTTGAAAGAGGTTTTCGATCTCGTGGTCTGCTGGTCGTGGGAACGAAAACTCTTCCGACACTCTGCTGCCGGCGATATTGGAGTTGACGGAATAGAGCGAGGGGGTATAGGCTGAGGGGGGAGGACCGCGGCCGTTTGGGGCGTTCGGGGTGACGTTGCCGATGGAGCGCACCATTGTCGGATAGCGGCCATAGTCATCGTGAGGCCTGGAGGAGATGGACGAGACGGTCCGTATAGACGCCGAATCGGATTCTCGTCTCGAGTAGCCTGCCGAATAGGGATGTCCCTGTCCGCCAAACTCCTGGATGGGCGGAGACGCCATGCCAAGCGTGACCGATGGCGGCTGATAGCGCAGTCCGCTGGTCGACGCATCCGAGATCCCCCGCCGGATGCTGGCGCCCATATTCATACTCCCATTCAGATCGGGCGACTCCCTCCCTCCCCCTCCGGGGTCCGTGAGGCCCGACAACCGTACTCCCCCCGCGCCGGCAGGAAGGGGCACGGTAACCATCCGCATCCCATCGCTCCGCCGACTGTCCCGCGTAAACTTTGTGCCGTCCTTCGTCAAGCCCGGGTTCGTGAGCGGTGCGCTAATGTCATCTCGTCGAGAGGGGTGAGCTGGCGAGAGCTGGTGGAGGGACGTGGTGGAGGTGGATGGGCCGGCAACGGGGGGCGGACGCGAGGACGGCAGTTGGTTGTACGGGACCGAGGAGACGAGATCGTTTGGGGCGCCGACCGGTGTTGACGAGCCCGACGTTCGATTACTACGGGATTTGCGAAACAAGGTGTCCATGGTGAGGCTGGGAGGTGGAAGAGTGATCAGGTTGGCAGCGGAATAAGTGAATGAGACACAAACATGGGTATCTGAGAGCGACTCGTCCCAAAGAATCAGGTCTAGGCGTCTTGATGTCTATGCAGATTCCTCGAGACCCGGCACAAGCCATCAAACGCGGTAGAGCCAGCTCGAGCGTGAGGGGAATGTTGTCGGCGATGCGAGTAGCGATGTGGCCGTCGAGTCCGTTAGGCCTCGGATTGCTCTACGCTGTGCCAGGAGGAGAGATGGGCAAAGGTGGTCGGTACGGAGATGTGACGAGTCTGATGATGCAAGTCAATACAGCCCACCAGCGAGCCGAGCGTTTCCACGCGCCCCTGAAAACACGCGACAACAGATGCAATGGAATTCCTCCACTTGCTTGACAGTCAACTCGACTGATCGACATCGTTTACACAACACGCAGATAGCAGCAGTGGACAGATCCTCCAAACAGCATCCAGCACCATCGTAGCTTCTCTTCATCCGCACCCTCATTCCTTCCCCTAACCCACCCCGATGTCATACCTCCCGCCCGACCCATTCCAAACCGCATGGTCGCCCACCGCTTCGGACCAAGCTCCCGAACCTACGGTCGAGTCTGCACTCGAGAAGGAACGCCTGATCAAAGATATTCTCAGTCTTCGAGACGGTCTGAGGGGTCTCTTGATCCGCGTCACCGAGGTGGAGGGGGAGAACGAAAAGCTCTCGCGGGATAACGAGATGCTGGCGGTGTATATCGATAATCTGTGAGTTGACCATGGTGTATTTCCTGGCACTCGCTACACGAGACAGGATCCATGTATCCTGGATTATGTGGCGCGATCTCGAGGCATAGACGCTGATAGGCTTGAGATAAAGGACCCGAAACTCGGTCGTTGCGGCTGGAAATAAGCGTTAGCGGATCACGGGTGTTTGTCCTTGGTCACTGGAGGAGAGATGGCATCACGGATACGGAAGATAAGGCGGGTACAGTTGTATGATTGCATCGGTGGATGTTGTAGCTTGGATGAACGAGACAGCAAGAGTGGAAAGGACGGCGCCTTCCGTCGGAAGAAGTTGTCGCCCAGTGACGTACGAGTGACCCATTCACTACATTCACTCCATCGATCAGCTGCATTCCCTCCCTCACCACCGCTAGATATCATCGACAGAGCCAGCAGCCTCATCAACCTCCCCCTCCCCGTCCGCGATGACGCCCCTCGTCATCCTCTTCCTCTTGCCCTTCCTCTACCTCCTCCGTAAACCTTTGCTCGCCCTCCTTGTCCCCCCGGCTCTGCCCGATATTCCCTACTACAAAGACTCCTCCCCGATCGTTGGCGATATCCCTCGACTTACCCGCATCATCAAGTCCACCAGGACCTTCTCGACCTTCTTTGATGGGGCATGTAAAGACCTCGGCGTGATTTGCCAGGTCCGATTCGGGATATTCGGACGGTAAGTCCTCCTTGCTCTTCTCTCATTATCTCTTATTCTCTCTCCTCTCTCTCTCCTACTTCTATCTTGGCCTGCTCTTTCTTTGATTTCCTCTTCTCGCTCTTATCCATCCCATCCCTTCAGTCTAGCTGATACCCATCGTTTCAAAGAATCGTCCTCGTGACCGACTATCAAGAAATCTCGAACCTCCTTCTCTACCGCACGGCCGCAATCGACCGAGCAGAATTCACCACCAAGGTCTTCGCATGCATCTTCCCCGCGGCCCTCATTGGCTTGCCGACGAACGATGTCTGGAGACACCACAAACGTATCCTCGGGTTTGCGATGACGTCCAAGTATCTCAGTCTCACGACGCCCAAGGCCAACGAGCCTATCAAGGACTTGATCGAGCTTTGGAAACTCAAGGCCGAGAAGGCGGGCGGCAGGAGCTGGGACGCGATGAAGGACATGGATGCGGCGACAATGGTGAGTCACCTTGAACCCGGGTAGCTCGAGAGCTGATGGTATAGGGATAGGACGCGATTTGTATGTGTGATTGGTCATTGTAATGGCGCTAGAGTACTGACGGATCTAGGTGGTATGGCGTTTGGCGAGAATTGGCAGTGCGTCGCGTCGTTCCAGCAACAGGTCTCGGCGGAAGGCTGCACCGAAGGACCTGTCGGCGAGGCGGTCTTCCCCCACGTCTTGCCAATGCTCGGTCAAGCGACATGGACCATCTTTGACGTATGTTCACTTTCCTTTCCCCTTCTATCCTCCACTTTTCACTATTCTTCTATACACTCATCTTTCCAGCTTCCGTTCTTTTCTCTTCTCTTTCTTCTGCTTCTCTTTCCTGCCTGCGTCATTATCCTCCCGCACCATGCTGAATCTCCTCCTTACTGTTCTCATTCGCCTGTCGCTCGCACTTCATACCAAGCTTAACCTCCACACAGTCCATTCCCGTCCTGTCCAACTTTCCCCGCATTGCCCACTTTTTTGCCCGCCAACGACCCACATATCGACGTCATGCCGCCCTGGTCGACCGGTTCCTGGACGACAAAATCGTCAAGGCGCGACTGAAAGCCAAAGCGATCGGCGAAGAGGCCGCCGACTTGGCGGACAATACGCTGGACGGGCTGGTTGGTCGAGAGCTGCGAGGCGAGGACTGGATGAAGGACGATGAAATGAAACAAGAGGTATTTCAATGTGGGTTTGGAGTCTAATGTGGTAGGGGGAAGAGAGGTTGAGCTGATGGCTCCATAGATCTGGTAGCGGGAACAGAGACCACATCGGCGACGCTTTCGTGGGTGAGTATGGTCGCTGAAATCTTGATGGTAAAGCTTAGACGACTGACGGTTGCAGTTTGTGAAATACATGACGATCCATCCGGAAGTCCAGATCAAACTCCGACAGCATCTCCTCTCGGTGCTTCCCGAGATTCAGGATCGACAGCCGACCTATGAAGAACTGAACGGTATCAGCACGCCATATCTCGAAGCCGTCGTTCACGAGACGTTGCGACTCTCACGAACCGCCGCGGGATACGTCAGAGAGGGTGAGTTTATCCAATGCCTGCGAACATTGAAGGAACTGACGCCGGGTTGTTAGCCGTGGAGGACATGGAGATCCTCGGCAAACGAGTCCCGAAAGGCTCGATCCTCATGTTCCAGACTGTGACGGGTCTCGAAGACCTATCTGCTCCGGTATCCAAGACGACCTTTACGTCTGCAAAAGAACAGGCCGAGTCGCTCGATGGGGTCCGAAATACCGGGCCACAAAGGAAAACAGGGTACTGGAAGGAGGGCACGGGCAAAATATTCGATCCCGAGCGATGGCTCGACGCCCAAGGCAGGTTCGACAGTCTCGCCGGACCGAGTCTGCCGTTCTCGCTCGGACAGCGAGGATGTTTTGGAAAGAACCTTGCGGTGGGTTATGCAGTAAACGATCGGTTTGTTTTGCTGATTGGTCTGGATACATAGTTGCTGGAACTGCGATTATTCATGGCGCAGCTGAATCAGCAATTCTTCTTTGGCGCCGTGCCGGAGAACCAGAACTCGATGGAGGCGTTCGAGACGGTCGCTCGACATCCCGTTCAGTGCTTCGTACGACCGCTCAGCTGGGAATCTGGAGAAGCGGAGGCGCACAAGACTGCCTAGACTAGTTTTGGACTGTTCTTATTTATTGGATTTATGATGCTATGCCACACGAAATGACGGGGCTGCCTCAGCAGGAGCAGCCCCCCGACCTGCTTCCGAACCAAGGCTCACCGATAGCGATCATCAGACCCAATGTTATTCGTTTCCCATGCGCTCGCTAAACGTACGCTGAGGCTTTGGTCGTAAAGGAACGATGAGATTAGTGGTCTCTGCCACCGAAAGCGAAATACAAACAGAAAAGACCAAGTGGGAACGTAACGTATCAAACTCGATCTCTGGTCGTCGGGATAACCTTGTGGGGAGGAATGTGCGTAGAAGAGAAGCAGGTTTTCGAATCGACACGGCATCACAGCCTCAAGAGCTGACTTCGAAGGGTTGAGTAGGCTGAGCTTCAAGAGTCTTCGGACATCGACAACAGTCCTGAGCCCGGAGAAACTCCTATACGGTTCCTTCCGCCTTCGTCCACGGCCGCGCTGGGTCCACAACAGGGAGAACTGAAGTCTCAGCGCAAAACCCACGGCTCAGATATCTGTACTCAGCTATGTATCTGACGGTGTCGTCATTTGCCCTTCCGCTCCGCTCGTCCGCTGTCTTATCGCGTGTTCGCACTGTACCGATCAGCTTGTGACCTCACGGCCAAACGTCCCCCCCGCTGAGGTGTCTCGGACATCCAGCAGAAAACACGAGCCGGCCGATCGATTGACGGAAATGTCTGACGAGCTCAAGAGACTCAACCACGATACCGACTGACCCCTGGAAACCTTGGTCCTCGAGTCATGCAGCGTTCCCCTCAGTGATGGGTCCCTATGTGATGCGAAAATGCGGGGATGGTACTGGTGCTGGGTACCCAACGGCGAAAAAGACATTACGAGAGGTTGGGCGGACCGGATGGCTTGGAGACGGGCAGAAGGCCCGACCGAGCTCGATGAGCATTCCGTCAAGCAAGCTCACGAATGACTGACAAGGTTCGATAGCGATACAGCGACTGATCACGGGTGTTAATAGAAAATAGAGATGCATCGAGTGACCGCCGCTTCCTTCCTGACGGGGTTAAGACTGCTTTCGCCGACGAGATGCAGCACTACCCCGACATCTTCAACCTTCTTAAGGCGTAATGTATATCGGGACGA
The DNA here is from genome assembly GCA_035521475.1 of Tremellales sp. Uapishka_1. Lineage (NCBI taxonomy): Eukaryota > Fungi > Basidiomycota > Tremellomycetes > Tremellales > Tremellales sp. Uapishka_1. The sequence goes on along the minus strand of JASZXS010000491.1, from coordinate 3,011 downwards.
TCCTCAGCCGAAGAAATAGCACTCCGGCGCGCGGCGCAATTCGGAGGAGGGCGTGACGGTAACAGGTCGCATCGCGACGATATTTCTTTATGTCATCGCATCAACTTGGATGTCCGCTGGAATCCATTCCATCAGGCCGGTTTCTCTGACGATTGCTTCATAACTGGCTCTCATATTTTGTCTGCCCATGGAATCAACTCAAATGAAAGTCGCCCTCCCTCTCACATGCCACCATCGCCAACCAGCGAATGTCCGGCCTCGTTGTTATCACTGAAACCCCAGGCGGGCAGCCCTGTCAGCAGCTCTGCCACATGCCACGCGCACTTGGCCGAACAAATCGGTAAGTAGATCGCCGACCCCTTTGTTTGCGTGTTGCCCGATGCGGCATTGTTGTTTGCGCAGCCAATTCCTCAAAGGAGTAGTCGCCACTCCCTTGTCCATTTGAATACCGACTGAAACGCCGCCCCACCCGCGAGATATAACTACCCTGTCGCCGCCGCCGATTCCCCCTCATTCTTCAAACTTCGACATCCACCGCACCGCCACCCGAATTGTACATTTTCGACTACTGGGGATCAATCCGCAGCCGTCATGCTGCACAAGCACCCCGTACATCCCTTCCGAGTGCTACGCACCCAGATCGGACGCTAGAGCATCTCGTGAGCTTCATGACCTCCGGTCTTTGAGATCCCTTGTATGACTTTACCTGCTTTTTCCGTTTGTTTGTCGTCAGGTGAGGTTCAGGTCACAGTACACCTCGTTACGCGAGACTGTTTCTCTTCTCCTCAGGTCTAGATCCGATACGGAAACCAAACCAAAGTAACCCAAAGTAAACCGAATGGCCTTCCCCCGGCTAGCCTGCCTTTTCGCCGTACGGACCCTGCCACGTCGCAGTCGTACAATGCGTCTTGATCCAGATAGTTTGTGGCGTCGGGATTCGTGTTTCTCTATGCCGCTCGAGGCGAGCCGAGACGAGAGTCGAAGTCGGGAAAACCAGGATCGCTCCGAGTGGAAAACCGCGGCTTAATGTAAGAGGAACCCCGTGCGATCCCGCCCGCTGCTGTTGACACTTGGCTCCTTCCTCTTTTCTCTCTCTCTCTCTTGCCCGTTGTCTGTCGGATCATCTACTCCCGTTATCCTCCTTGCTATCCCCCATCCCATTTATCAACAGCCGAAAGGAACTCTGCGAGATCTTGAAGCCGTTGCACAACCTAGCCCATCTCTCATGTCTTCGGACATGGGGGGTGGGCTTTTTTGCGTCAGGTCGGGCGTGACTCTTTGGGAGGCAGCGAGGTGTAGTTACTCTCGCATCGATCCAGCGGCCTTACTTTCCCGGTCTCGACGCATCCAGGTGCAAGATGGCAGAGGCAAGAATGCAAGACGACCGCGGCGACGAGACGACGGGAAACCGTTGCCACCCGTAATTGCATCCCTTGGCCACCGTGTGTGTTTATGACGAGGTAGATCATCACCCAACGTAGATCAGGCCGCCTCAGCGATGCATACCCGTCTTACATCCTCTTTCTCCAGCTGCATTCAGCAAATCCCATCCATTCTCAGCTCATCTGGCCATGTCCCACCCACTCCCAGCCGTCCCAATCACGTCCTCCTCGGCGGACCCGTACAGCCTGCCAAGCTCGCCCCTTCCAAATGACCAGCCACATCATCAACATCACCATCACCATTCACACCACCATCCCGGTCCCGGATCACATCGGCCACACCACGACCCGACCTCAGCTCCCCATCACACGCCCAACCAGAACCCACCGCATCCCGAATCACAGCACCCCAGTTCCTATTCCCAGACGCAGACGCAGCAGCACCAAAACCTTCACCCGCAGCCCACCCACTCGCTCCATCCGCAACCTCATCCGGAATCCACCTCGGCCCCCGCACTCGTCGAGACGCCGCCCCTCCCGACCTCCCCGCGATCCAACCTCTTCGCGAAGAAGCTCGTTTGGAATTTCACAGCGCGGTCCCCGCTCAGCAAGACGTGGGAAAAGCAACCGTCCGAGCCAGGCGATCGAGTGTCGCGCTCGTGAGTGGTTCATACGCTGCGTCCCACTGTGAACCTAGGACTAACGTCACAAGGAGCCGGCCATCCTCGTTGTATGCTTCGCCGGCGGACATGGCGGCGTTCAAGGCTTTGCCGAGAGTTCTCGGGGAACCCGTTTCGATGCCGGGTACGCCCATGACGAGGATGGACGAGTAGAGCGGAAAGTACCTGGAGTGTACCCAGAGTCGAGTGTATATCAAGAGCCTCCGTTGTACATGTATCAGAGGATGTATGCGTTCAGGTAGAACGTGAGCTGAGCGGGATCGAGTCGCGGGTTCGGAAAGTATGGGAATACACCATCGTATGCAATGTAAACATCTCCCTCCTCCAGCACTCCCTGTTCTCAGCTACTCTATACAGACCCAGACTAGATCAACAAACGGCTCAGACCCCAGGCGACTTTGAGCTGGCCGATCGACCCGATTCTATCGGTATATGCTCGTTGATGAAATTGTACAGCTCTGCCGCTGCCTTTGCCGAGCCGGTCTGCGCGAACGTCAGTTCGTCTCTTCACGAGAAGGGGCACAGCGACCCACTCGGAAGGTCACAAAGCGTCGTTCCTTGTCCTCGAAGACAGTCATTCGGACGTGCTTGCCGTCCTCTATACAGCTCTGCCCGGCGTACAGCGAGACATTGAGGATCAAGCGCAGGACCCCTTCTGCTCGCATGACTGGTCATTGTTGGTCAGTCGGTAGACCATGACTAGTGGTTTTTGCGAAACATACCCAGTCGGGCCCCACGGCCGTCGCTCCGTCGAACGTTCAAGCGCAAGTTGCCGACCCCTCGTTCTCGCCATCCGCCATCGGATTGCATGACGTACAGCTTGGCTCGGGTCTGGTGGATCGTCTCCTCGTCCTCTTCGCCCGTTTGGACTACCCGACTGATCAATTTCTGTCCCTCCAGACATTCACTTGGACGTACCCTCTTTCTCCTTGATCAACAACTTCTTCTC
>JASZXS010000490.1:0-11368 GCA_035521475.1 Tremellales sp. Uapishka_1 | reverse complement strand
CTCCTCCTCCTCCTCCGAATCCGCCTCGAGCCTCCCATCCTCAGCCGGCCCCATCATCATCTCCAGCGGAAGATCTCGCGGCAGCATCGGATCGCTCGGCGGCGGGGGTGTTAACGACGGTGACGCGGATTGCCTTGCACAAAATGCCTATCAGTGCCCCTCCTCCCCCCCGTATACCAACTCACCTTCTTCCTCCATCCCGGTTGTCCTCTACCTGCTCCTCCTCTTCCTCTGTCAGATCACTCTCATCATCGTTATATTCCTCCTTCACCCGCTCGTCTTCCCTATCTTCCTCCTCCTCCAATTGCTCCTCCTCGTCCTCTTCCTCCTCCTCCTGCCTGTCCTCCTCCTCGCCATCCTCCAGATCCGTCAACGGCATCGTGCTGCTCGTATCGCTCCGTCGATCGTCGCGTTCCTCTGCTTTCTCCGCCAGTTTCGGTGGGCTAGACAGAGGTCCTGGAAAGGGGTCCGGGGAGGGCGAGGATAAAGGCGAAGAGGACCTCCGGGTGAGTATCATCGCGTTAGGCGGGGTGGTAGTAGGGGTTCCAGATGTGGGACTAAGGTCGCTTTGCCCGCCAGTTCGAGAGTACTGGTCGGGACCGAATGGATGTCGTGCTGGATATATCGTTGCAGCGCCAAGAAGTGGATGGGAAGTGGTGGATGAGATAGGATGGATGCGGTAAAGAGCAGGGTGAGCCATGTGCGCCTAATCCTTTGTGTACATCACGTGATATTTCACGGAGTCGAATGCATATCTTGCTTCGATATTGTGCTACACCTTCTCATAGACGTACAAATACGCCTTGCTCCTCATCTCATCTCCACCATTCTCTGGCGCTCTCACCACCTTCTCATCGTTGAATAGCACCCACTCGTCCGCGCCCATGCTTTGTTGAGGCTGTCGGATCGTGGCCACGTAATGACCTGAATGCACAGACGGCCCCTTGTGCGAGATGAACGCCTTCAGTCTGTACTTGGCAGGAAGTGCAGTTGTCCCGCCTACTTCGGGCTCGGCAGTCCCCGTCGTGGCCGCAGGAAGCGGTTCGGCTTCTCCTTGGTCATCGGGGTGGGAGAAGAGCCAGTCAACGGCGCCTTCCATATTTCCGCTCTGAGAGTCATGTACTATCAGGCCTGATCATATTTCAGAACCCAAATCATCACGTACAGCAACGCCCAGCGCTTTTCTCGCTTGAGCGGGGGTGAATCCCATATCGACCAGCCCCGATATCTGCCCCTCTGACCACACATTTCCGGCTGCTGCGGCAGGCCTCGCTCCTCCGCTCGCCAATGGTTCGTCGATATCTGGTCACAAGGTTAGACCATACGCTCGAAACACACACACCAAACCTACCCATATCGTCCATATGCTCGAACAGCCAATTCGTTGCAGACTCTGCGTCCGCATTCCCCGTCGCCAACAGTGCTTTCTGACATCGGACGAGTGGGAAGCCCATCGATACCAGTTCCGATAAGGCCGCCTCGTTAAAGTCCGGCAGGGAAGAAGCGGAAGGCTCCAATTCCGAGTCGAGCTCCAACTCGCCCTCTTGACGACCTTGGCCCAGGAAGGCGTCCAATTCTAGGATATCGGGTACCACCACCGGGATCTCTATTCACCAACCTATCAGGTCACAGCTCAAGGCAATCTCAAACAAACTACTTACCCAGTTTCGTTGGCATCCAGTTGACCAGCTGAAACTTCTTCATGTGCAACACGAGCAGCTCGGGGAAGGTCTTGAATCTCGTCGATCTGTCGACTGTCATGAACACTCACCTCAAAGAGACCGGTTCGAAACGACATACTTTTCAGCGGTGACCTTCGTTCCACAATGTCCACAGCTGTAATCTGCAAGCTCCTCCGTCGCACACAGGGCTTGCAAGCAGCTTGTCAACTCGACCTCCTGATACGACCTTTTTCCTCCGTCGTCGACACCCAGCTCGACCGCCTCGACTGGGAGACTCGCCAGATCCGCCTGGTCGACCTTGTATCCCACGCGTCGACAATCCCTGCACTCCAAACGCTGTTCCATCCCGAATCGAACAACGTTCGTCGCCTCGTCTTCCTCTGCCCTTCCCAGTCGCTTGGCTTCTCGTCGTAATCGGTCCAGCAGATGCTGCAGGAATTCCTCGGAATCCTGCTGTCGCATCGTCGCAAACTCCTCGTGCCCCTTTCCGATGAGCGCTTTGAATTGACTAGGCTTAATCCCTTCCTGAAATTTGGACTGCTCTCCCTCGGGCGAGACGAATGTCGACGGATGGGAGTAGCGGGACGACAGAAGACCGTCGGCAAACTTTAACATTTGGCACTCGAGACAGGTGGCCGGGAGGGGATTATCGCATTGGTGGATGTGGGTTAGCGCAGGCTCGGAATAGTATCGGGCTCGAAAGGAGGGGAGCGAAAAGAGTGTCTGCATGACGGATGCCATGTAGCACGAGTTGCCGAGATTCTTCAGTCCTGTCAGGCCGGCGCCAAAGATTGGTTCTAGCTCTTTCCCGTCGTCCCCAGTCATGGAAAAGTCGAACTTCAGATTATGTTCCAGTTGCTGAGAAATCATTTTCAGTAATGATTTTGATGCCAGCCGGTGAAAGCAAACTCACCAGCTCGGTCATCGATTTCTCTGTCTTGGTCTGTCCCAAAACCTCGATACCGAAGGCCCGCAGGTGAGCGGGGAGATCAGGATCGACCTTGGCATCATCACAAGAGTAGCAGTAGACGTCTGACCGAGGTTAATTGTGCTTCTGGCTTGAGACAGCTGCAACTCACCAGCGGTTCCTTCCGGAGTAACGGTTCCCAGCTTCACGCCAAGTCCGTGCCCAGTCTCCTGGAAATGGTGCAGGGCGTGACCGTTCCCGCCTGTTCCTCCAAACTGCTGCCTTCCACAGTTTGCTAGACCACACGTGAGACAGAGCCACAGATTAGATGTCAAGTCGCACGAAGAGCACTGCGAAGGCACTGGGAGTACACGTCAACGGTCAGTGACGATCTTGTAGTGTATCTGAGGAGGGACTCGCCATGACCGATGGAGATGACTGGTTCTTGCTGCAGCGTCAACGTGTGTTCGCACGCCAAGATCTCTTCCTCCCAAGCCTTGACTTCAGATTGCTGAGCCGATGACAAGGCGCTCATGATCCCGGCTACGACCGCCGTGACCTTCCCAATAATCAGCTGCGGGTCGCTCCATTGTAGTATCCAGGGTACACACCTTGGGATCCTCGGAATGGATCGCCTCTCCCGACTTGGAGCAGGTGAAACACCGCAGCGAGGTCGAGTACGAGTACAGCTCGTCATCGGAGGGTGCGGTGATGGCCAGTTTCTTGAGAGGTGGTTCCGACGAGTCCTGCGCAGGTGACGATTAGACGAGAGCCTACAGCATTGAGCTGCTCGAGCACGAGACAGAGACACGGACTCACCCTTCTCTTTGCTTCTTTCCTCGTTCGCTTGACCACGACCCCCAAAGGATGTCTCGTCTTTTGGTAATGCAGTTGGGCATGTTCTCTCCCTTGACCGAAGCAGCCGCCATTGTAGCACGTCAAGCACACGAGCACGCCTTCTGGATCATCCTGCGAGGTGGTCGATGGCTGATGAGTCTCCCACCAGGCGTTGCCGCGGCCAAGCTCACCTGACCATCGGAACACAGCGTACATTCCTCCCTGTCAGAATGAGCTCTATGTCTCCTCTCAAAGGCAAACAGCTCACCTGTGGACCTGCTGGAAGGTCGCTGGTGGTTGAAGCGAGCCTGCTATGTCTTTCAGATGCTCGCAGCTCATGTTGATGGTGATTGTACAAATGCAACGAGTGGCCAATGTTCATGGTCCAATCTGCAAGATGCGGCCCGAGCAGTCATGTCAATTTGCTTCCGTCATTACGCGCTGTACGACTGTTGTTGCCTGGATCTCTTCCCCTGTCGCCAGGCTCATTGCCCCTCCAACGTCTCTGTTCTCGAATCATTTGGGTATCCACTACAGCTCGAGTGGTCTCTTTGCAACCACTCCGTATGACGTCGACAGCGTGTCACACTTAGCTTTTTGCTTCCACATCCCTTGGGTGCTCGGGTACCGAGAAGGAGACAGCCATGTCAACATTATCTCTGGCGAGAACGTCGTTCAACGGATCACGCTCGCCCTCTCCTCATCCCCACACACAACACCACCAACGACCGCCATTCATACACCTCAATACGCAAGTTGCTCCGATGAAGCTCGAGCCCACATCGGTGTACCCGGAAGATGAACGGCCCTCGCCATCACCCTCTTCTTCGACGCCCTCGCCTCACCGCGGTCTCTACGGGCACCGTCGGACGCCCTCGGCACTCGGCGAGACGATGATCGCGACTAGATCGCGCTCTGCTATGCTAAAGGAGAGACTGTTTGCGAGCGAAGGATTGGTCGGGAGATGCCTTTTTCTCGGATGGATAGTCACCTCGCTTGGATTTCTGGTGGCACTGGCCTTATGGCATGGAGAAGTGTTTGCCAGTACGTCCTCTCGCTCCTTTCGTCCGTCCAGTGACAAACTGACGAGTGAGCGGCTACAGCACTTGATCAACTGTCAAGAAACCTACTGGAAATGGGATATGAAGGGAGATTCATCTTTGGCTTCTTGATCTTTATCACGACTATTCCGCCTGTGCCTCTATACTCGAGTCTGATAGTCCTCTCTGGCTACACGTTCGGCGTCTGGGAGGGATTTATGATCTCCTATACGGCCAGTCTTACCGGCGCTATCATCGTCTTTGTCATCTCGCGGACCCTTCTGCGCGACGTCATCACCAAGTGGTGAGTGTATACCTGTTATTCCTTGTCCTCCTTACTCATCCAAATATCCCAGTCTGCAACACTCCCCCATGGCCATCTCACTCCTCCAGATTATCCCGCAGAACCCGCATCTCCTGCTCTTGATCCGCATCGCGCCGTACCCCTACAACCTCCTGAACGTCATCCTCGCCTCGTCCCCATCCCTGACCCTAAAGACGTACACCTCCTGCACAGCACTCTCGCTCTTCAAGCTCCTGCTTCACACGTGGATCGGATCGGGCATCCATGACATTTCCGAGGAGTTATCTCACACCCACGCGTCGGAGGAAGAGGTCCGCCGTCACCAGGTCAAGACGTATTCGACCTGGGCAGGGATAGTGCTCTGCATCGGCCTGTTCTTCTACTTGACGAGTCTGGCGAGAAAGGCGGTCAAGCAGGCACAGCTGGAACAGCTGGAGGAGGATCATGGGCGCGAACGCAGGGCGGAGCCAGTGTTTCTCAGTCCGGGGAGGATAGAGGTCTGAGCGGGATGATGACCGGTGTCCAAGTTGTATTGCTATCGGTGCGATAAAGAGCAGGATCCGTCAAGGATCTGCCTGTCGAGGGTTGTCATAATGTACACGTTGAAAGAGGCATTCTCATATCCGGTCATCATGAATAATACCAGAGAACGAAACCTTGTGATCGTCTCACTTGTTTCCTCACCAGCTTGTCGCGGAACGAGTGCTTTCCGATGGACGGACACCGAACCCACACATCCACCACTCGTACCTCGACTACGGCCTCAATCACAAACCCCGCTTCAAGTTACGACTTAATCAGGCCGTCCAGGACCGTTGTACTCCTCGGAATTTTGGACAATCGACCGCGACTTGGTCACATTCGTCTTGAGTGTCTCCGGGTCCATCGGCATCAGCTTTGCTAGTGGTCCCTGTGAGGATGCCCTGGCCACCTTCGCGACTTCAGCGCCTCGCACCGTTGGCACCTCCTTCCGAGACCTCCTAGTTCTGCTGTCGGGTTTCCAGCTTTCCTCACGCTTGAAGCCGTACACCTCTGGCATCCGCTTCTCTCTTGCATCATCTGTAAAACCTCCCTTTTCCGCAGTCGTGTCTCACTTTCCTTTTAGTGTACACCATGTTTTGCATCGGTCTCCCTTTGAAATCTTCTCTGTCTGCTATAGTGTACGCTTTCCTTTCACGGAAAGCTATACACATCGTCATCAGTCCTTTCCTTACATCGATATTTGGTCAAAGGAAGACGCCAGTTTAACAATGCTAATAAGCTGCAGACAAAGAACTCATCATCTTACATCTTACTTCTATATCGATCGATAACTGTCTCCGCACATCATGACAGCCCCGAGCACTTCATCTGCCAGCAAAGCTTCCACTCGTGCCTCAAGGGCGGCGAAGACTGCTCTTGCCTTTAGCCGTACCGTACGCTCCAAGTCGGTTAAATCTACGACAGTATCTTCGAAGAGGAAGGTGGCACACGATAGAACAATGCTTGGCTTCCAGCAGGACTTCACGGAAGGTATTGCACGAGGGTGGCACCCCCAGTTGCTTCACTTCGGTTCCGAATATGGATCGGCTGTCGCAGCCCATATTCGCGGATGTCTGCCACAGGGATCGAACTCGGAAACAGCGTATCACGAGCTCCTCCGTGACATCAGGGATCTGAAAGACAGGGACCCTTCGATTTCTCACCCTACTCACAAGGAATGCTTTGAAAGGATCGCCAGCAGACTTGTTCCGGCATACGGCGAGGACGTGAACTCTGCACTTTCGAACGTGGGCCCAGACTCCGAGCTCCACGGTACAACGTATCTTCTGCCACATCATAAGGCGGCGCGTCACGAGTTGGACATGATCCGCCAAGGTGACGTTAGCGTTGGTCTTTTCACTCGAGACGTTTCCGCAGGACAGACACCTACCGATACCGTTGTTGTTGCGTACAGGCGCCCGGGGCAGGATATGGAAGAGTGGGGATCGAATATTAGCCAGTATCTCGAGAACCATCCTCACTTCGTCGAGGGTTATCCGGCAGTTTGTACCGGCGTTAAAGAGAATGCACAGCTGTTCGATTCGATTCGACATCTAGAATGTTGCTGTCGTCCATCTTTTTCGGATAAAAATGACGACCGTCACGGCGAGCTCTGTTCGCTACATCCTTTGTTGGATCGCGTAGCCCATGGGAGTGCTGGACTCTCCATCAGCATCGGATGAGAAAGGACAGTCTCTTGGGGCCCCAATAATCTGCCATCGTCCTTCCCAAAGCTCAGATTTAACACCCTCCCACTTCTCACCGGCGGTTATGCTAAGCATAAGGAGGCTAGTATCCCGGCCTCTTGGGCCTCGAGTGACGAAACACTGCAACTGGTTCCGCTCGAGAGGCGTCGATACACATAGCAGCATAGAGTACAGCATGAAACACGAAGGGTGGAACCGCCACAACGTCCTTCTTCGTCGTCCGTGTCTACAAGAAGCTTGCATGAATGAGGTGAACTCCCCGGACTTCACGAGGTACTCTATGATCGGCGGACGCTCCCTACACGAATTTGAGTCCCGATCGAGCCGGGAAGCCTGAGACCTCACCCTGCCTCGGTGTACTCTCTATCTCGAGAGCGAAGCACCGTGGCGGCCATCTCCTAACCCGGAAGGTGGACATCGGCTTACGTGTGATGAACCAGTATAGGTATACCCGAAGGTTGGGCGTCCTGGTAAGTGGATTGCGTGGATGATCAAACCAACATGCGTCTTCGGTGGGCATCCCTGCATCGGTCTCCGCGTCTCCTACTCGATTCTCACAAAACCCCAGGCAGTCCACGTCCTATATCCCTCTCGCGGTCGTCTTGTCCCTCTCCGGCACTACAAACAGTCGCGGTGGCTGATGCGTGCATTCCGCCATCAATTTGATCTCCGCTGCGGCCCCCACTGCTGACTCTCTCTGGGCCTGTAACAGGACAGCCAGTACAGTGTGGCATCCCGCGGTTACCTTGAGATAGCGACTGTCTATCATCTGCGGCCCTCAGGGACCCGATGCAGCTTTTCAACCACCAGAAGGCTATCAAAGAGCGTCACTAGTGCTGCTGACAAGTTACCATGCTAAGTCTACCTATGTCAAGCCTTGCTAACGCAGTCGCGAGATCAGCCGATCAGACTAAAATGTCCACGTCATGAGGCGGGGGACCGAATTGAGCACGTTTTCTCTTACGTTAGGGCGGCGAGTCTGTATTGCTCCTCCTCGGTTATGCCATTCTATCCACTCTCCAAGGATCTTGCTCTTCATCACAAAACCCTACAACAAGCAGAATGATTTGATCCTGATCAGCATGTCCACCATCACTCTGTCGCCTCATCATGGCACTCCCGACTACGCCTCCCTTCCGCACGCTCAATCCGACTTTGGCAAGCCCCCGCATGCTCCGTCCTACAATGGTCGACCGATAGGCGGACGTCCACGGTCGTCCACACTGACCGCAACGTCCACTCATGCGGGTCCCTCTCGCTCGGCCCCGGCATCCCCATCTGCGAGCGCAAAGAGTCCCATACCCGGTCTCGTCCCGCTCTCCCATATTTCTCGTATGGATCTTGACACCCCTCGGACAAGGCCGTCGGGTGTTGCACCGTCCTCACAATCCACCTCTCTGCCGGGTCCGGGCTTTGCATACGACCCCAAGCGTTCGCAGCCATTCTTCTTTTCTTCGGGCACCATTACTCGACCCGCCGTGCTCGCTTCTCGCCAGCCACCGGGTTCGTCAACTCCCGGACCGAGCAAACCGAGGTCCAGGTCTAGGTCAAGGATCAGGCCGTCGGCATCGACGTCTTCTTCTGAAGATACCGAGACCGAGACCGAGGTCGACTCGGATTCGACATTTGTCCCAGGACGCACGAAACAGCAGTCGAAATCGCAGCCGGATCTGTTGGCGCTGCGCAGTAGGCTTGTGGAAGGATGGGCGGATGGGGTGATGAGAACGCAACTGGAGGAGAGGCGGGTGAAACTCGCGCACTCTCACTCCCAACCTCAACCTCAGACGCAACCGCTCTCTCACCCTCCACCCCAACCCCAACTACAAGGTCGCCGAACACCGCCATCTCGACCGATATCGCTCTCGACCTTCCCCACATCCCCTCGTGGTCATTCCCGATCACAATCCTCCCTCGTCACTCTCCGGTCATCCCTCTCTCCCAGAAACAGCACCGTCCACATCCCTCGACTGTCTCCTTTGACCTCTACGACCGCTCTCAGTTCCGGCTCGGAAGGCTCGCCGCGAGTAGGCGGGAATTTCCGACTGGATGGGATATCGAGCGAGGACGCTGACGACGACTACGACGGAACGGACTCACCCTCGTCGGGAAGTCTGACGTTCAGTCCGAAGCGGAGCAAAGGGTTGAGGCAGAGACAGCCGGACCGAACCAAAGGTGGTCTGGGCTTATCTCTGGAACCTGAAACAGCGACACACGAGGAAAAGACGGAGGACATCAAGGTCGATTCCATCGAAGATATCCTGAAACGGTCGTCGCTGGTTTCGTTGAGACTCCTGGCAATCGTGCCGTCGCTGTGGGGGATCTTTGTGCTGTCGCATGCGGTCATTACCGGCGGGCTCTACCACGATGTTTGGCCTTGGGGTGTAGACTTTTCGAGGGAAGCACTGGAGAGGCTCGTCCAACAGGGACATGGCGACTATGAGGGACTGTGGAGACCGGTACCGAGGGGAGACATGCTGCTCTCCATCGCCTGGGTAAGTCTGATCTTGGCTTTCCCGCAGTGCTGGCCCTAAAAACTGACATCTCTGGCCTGCTCAGGCGATCTGTACCGCACACTTCTGCTTCTGCCTGACCACCGGCCTGACGTACCGCTGGCGATCCTACTATTCGCTCCCGTCGACGTTCACCCGACTCGTCTCGCTCCAATGTCTCTGCTGGCCAATGACGTATCTGACGCTGATCACCCTCGGCCCGCATAGACCGCTACTATCGTGGGTCGTGATTGGCGTTACGACGGGTTGGTCGCGCACGATCCAGATGTGGGTCACGAGCAACGTCGTCGCGGGAGACATCACCCCGAGCAACCCGCCGCATCCGCCAGACGAGCTCGGCTGGTGGGACAAGTTTACATGGGGGCGGCGCTGGAACTGGGACAATGTCGCGCGCGAGGTCGGGTGGAAGATCGGGACCCTGCTGCTGTTTACCACTGCGTGGTTGTTCTGGAGCATCGACGCCGGGACAGTGCAGAGGCGGTGATCCTGGGTTATCCTTCTCTTCTGGCTTTCTTGGTGACGATCCATCCACGAAACCCCTCGATCTTTCTTTTGTATCACTACTGAAACGAGTTGTATAAGACCTCATCTCCAAGGCAGGCAACCCATCCCATACACAATACACGTTCATCCCATACATGCATGCGATCATAACTTATCCTGGGACCCTCCTCGCCTTGTCAGCCTGTATCGGAGACGGCGATGTATTTCCGTCGAAAATGCAGTAATGAATCCCGGTCCGCATCCCCAAACTCGACCTTCTCCACCCTGCAGATAAACAGCTCGCTTCCTTGCGTCTTCTCCCCTATCGTCTCTTGGTTTTCCCTTTCCTCCACCATATCACGTAGCGGCACCGAGTTGATCACCTCGCATCGTAGTAACCCAATGGCGTCCCTCAGTCCGGGCGGGAACGACGATGGGGATGAGATCTCCCATTCAGACGAACTGAATACCGACTCTTGGTCGGTCAATGGGTTCGCGAGGGTTTCTGCCATCGCTTCGTTGGTCGACGAGAGTAACGACACGGTCAATCTCGAGCGGGGCGGCCGTATGTAGTCTGCCATGCGCGAAGGGAGCCGCAGCGAAAAGGCGACGAGGGGATGTGGGTGCAGCGTTAACGAGGTGAAGGAGGAGAGGGTGACACCGTGGAAGGAGGAAGTAGCAGGGTTGGAAGTGACGGCGATAGCGACTGGCTGTGCATGGTACGATGAGTATCTGAAATCTGAGGGGGCGACCCAGACGAACCTGGGCGACATTGCGCATGAGCTCTCGCAGATGGACCGAGACGTCCTCGTTGGGTGCGGTGAGCGAGGAAAGATAGCGCGCGCCATATCGGAGCAGCGGCCGCCAGGCGCTCTGGCCGAATGGGAGGAGGAGGACCATGCCTCGGAGACGGAGAGACGGGGTCGAGGTGGAGAGAAAGTCAGACTGGATCATGGGTCTCCTTTGCTTCAATGGCGAAGTCACGTGCAAATTCTACGGGTATTGACGACCGCCGACGTGCTTATCGCTTATATTTCCAGCTCTCGACCCCCTCATGGTCATTTCAGCGATAAGCAATCCCAACGCCCTGCCTTCTCCTACCTCAGTCCCGTGGCCGCCATGCGCAAAGGCGCCGGAATCTCTGCCCTGTCCCGACATACCGCCACGACGACGTCCTACGCCTCGCTCTCCTCCACGCTGACGACGCAGAACCTCGTCTCGCTCCAGACCTCGCTCGAGTCCTTCCGCTCGACCCTGCTGGCCTTTGCCACCAAGCACCGCAATGATATCCGCAAGGACCCTGCGTTCCGACACCAGTTTCAGAAAATGTGCGCCGCGCTCGGGATCGATCCGCTCGTCGGTGGAGGAGGGGGAGGA
>JASZXS010000489.1:0-11399 GCA_035521475.1 Tremellales sp. Uapishka_1 | reverse complement strand
CCTCTGTATCCACCCCCACCTCCCCGGTCACCTCGATAGTCTCCCCTGTTGTCCCTGTCGTCCTCTCGTCTTTGTCTCGGAGGAGAATATTCTCTCATCGGCTGGGCAAACGGTTGCTCGTCGTATCTCGGTCGACGATCACGGTGGCCGCCCATAGGTTCCGCCCGGGGATCCTCCTCGTCTTCCCTCCTTCGCCTGGGAGGTCGCCGATCCCGCTCTCTATCTCGCTCTCTCTCGCGGTCCCGGTCTTCACGCTCGTAACCCCCGCGACGTTGTCGGTCGTCTCGCTCCTCGCGAGGCCGTCTTTCCCTCTCTCGATCTCTCTCAGGTTCTCTCTCTCGATGACTCCGGTGACTTCTCCTATCTGCTTTTCCCGAGCGTGTCAGTGCAGTCTTGGCCGCCACAAGGAACACTGACCATCCTCCTCTACTCTATCCTTTCCTTTGAAACTCGCCTCGACGCTGTTCAGAATGTCTGCGCACTCCATCAGCTCTCTGCATTAATGGGACAATGCACTCTGGCTATGGGACTCACCATAAGCATCGCTCATGGTGAGCGTGTTGGTAAGTGTTTTAGGGGTGTAACTCTCGCTGTTACATTCTTGCATTCTATAAGGCAACACTCCTTGAGTTCAGCGGCGTTATCCGGAGCTTGACGCGTGGCACAACGTCTCGATGGCGGTCCTTTTTTCCTTTTTGCACCACAGACTCACAACTTACGGAAAAGAGCACGGCTGAGCATGAAACCTGCCGATAAATCATGATCCTTGGCACTCCACTCGCTGGCTGATGAGGACCCAAAAGACATGTACACGATCGTCGCTTGACAGCTAGGAAATTGCTAAATCATCCCATCTTTTATCCCGGTAGAAGGACGTATGGGGGTGGACACCACAAGCAAAAGCAGCCAAACCCGAGGCGCCCTCAGCTGGTATTTCTGGTAGATTGATTGACTGATTGACATCCAACTAGTCTGTGCCGTCACCGGAGGCTCCTGCGGGAACAGTGTCAGCCTCCATACAGCCATACAGCCATCATGCCACTGTATCATGGAAAGCGGTACTGCTCCTTGAGGCTGCTTCGCACACGCAGGGATGCGCCCAGAGCTTCAGCAGCAATGAACTCGTAGACTGGTACGTCTCGGTAATCGAGATGAAACGCTCGACCCTGTTGCACCGGTTTTGCGCAGCCTGCACAGTCCAACTTTCAAAAGCGCTAGAGGAGCTACCATTGGATTGCTACGACTGGTAGTGCTCAGCGTCCTCATCAATGTCTGCTAGCCTTTCGCCTTCCATCCCGATCCCGCGTATACCCAAGCAGAATGGTCGTTTCCCCTCAATCCCGCTTTGGTATCGTAATGTACGAGTCGAAGATGTCGTCCTGGTTACCCCTGCGTCGAAAGGGGTACCTGCGGCTTCCGAATCCTGTTGCGTCTCCTTCGTCCAGGAAGCATCATAAACTCGTCTTTGGACTCGGCATCGTCGCGGTTACGACCCTTTTGATCGTGTGGAACGTGCTGCGGAGCGGGTTCCGCCGGCCTGACTCGGAAAAGCAGTGGATGTTGCATAAAACAAGCGGTGAAGAGATGGGACATATGTGGGGGTTGTCGGAGGAGATGGGATGGAGGTCCAACGTATCGAGGCTGGCCGACCTGGGACAAGCTGCCGAGGATAGTTATAAACTGAGTGTCGGGGCAGGAAGAGCGGGCACTGCACTGTGAGTAATCATCCACCCCGAAGATCATCGCTCATGCTGTGGTAGTTATTTTTCACGGCTACACGACTTTATCACAGACCTCCCGTCGAGCCTCCATCAGCCCTTTTTCCGCTCGTTATACGACCACCTGCCGCCCTCCCAACCCGACATACTCCCGCCTGATTCGCCCTATTCGCGCCACTCTGTCCCTGCATCGCCCGCCATGATCACATACAAGACTATCCACCAGACCGACAGGACGATAGAGTCGGCCGGCCGGTACACGCAGGCGTGGAGGGACATGAACAAGGTCGACGGCTGGATAGTCAACCTGATGGATGATCAGATGGCGTCCGAATGGGTGCAGAAGCTGTTTGGCGGCAGTGACGTAGCATGGGCCTGGCGGTACATGCACCGCGGCGTCTTGCGGGCAGACCTTTTGCGATACCTCTTGCCGCTCGTCGTCGGTGGGGTGTACAGTGATGTCGATGTGAGTGAAATAGATCACATGAGCGCTAACTGCCAGACGAGTCCGCTCCGGCCGATCGAACAGTGGGGGCAATTCGGCGTCGAGATGCTAAATCTGTCATCGACCGATGGTCCCGATTGGATGGCGTCGCTCGCCACGCAACCTTCCGTCATTGTGGCCGTCGACGTTGACGTGCATGCGATAAAGTGGCAGGGCGAATGGCCACGCCCGCTTGGAATCTGTCAGTGGACACTCTCATCCGCACCGAATCACCCGATCTTTCTCGATGCGGTGCGACGAGTCGTGAACAACACGCGGGTCGTTGAGGTGTGGGACAAGGAGCGTTTGCGGAATATCGAGTCCCTGGCCGAGGAGAAGGGCTCGGAGAGAAAGGTGGCCGAGTGGGAACACCTGGACAAGAGTCACGCCATGGGCGTGCTGGAATGGACGGGACCTGGGTGGGTTCCTAGAGATCCGATCTGTTTGACGAACGTGCTCATGAATACATCAGCCTGTTTTCGGACGCTGTCTTGGCGTTCTTGCTCGCGCGGTACAAGGTCACTTGGCACCGACTGCGGGACTTGGACCATCCCTTGCGGATCGGAGATGTCTTGATCCTGCCCATCACAGCCTTCTCGCCCGGAGGCAATCCAGACTTCGGGGCTGAAGGGCCGGAGTCTCCGCAGGCCGACGTCTTGCACGACTGTGAGTGGAGTTTTTTTCACTGCGCGATCTGCGGAAACGGATGTTTATTGGAATTACAGTCCGAGGCAGCTGGAAGGTCGACGGCGACCGGTGATCGGGTGACCGGATGTTGTTCCGAGATGCATCTTTAGAGTTGGTTTTGATAAGAACCATTTAGCGCGATCTTTCGGAAACGGTAGTAGACGGTATCTTGATCAGCCCACATATAGTTTCGCTTGGTGTTCAGCCCACACCTACGTGGCACTCCAAGTAGTCTCCACCCCCCTTCCTCCCCACCCTTCAAATGCTCGTGGATGCACGCATCGCCATCTACAGCTACTCCATCACATCGAGGCGACTTTCCAATAACTTGCACACCACGCCCCATGTCTTCCGCGTTCGCCCGTCGAGCAGTCGGGGCTCCGCCGTCACGCTAGCAAGCGTGTCCTAAAATACCTTGAGAGAGAGAGGCTCGAAGGCTCGCCTTTGGAGGGGGTCGTTCCGCCTCTCTGTGGTCCGAAGGCCGGTGGCGCATAGGTCCCGCTACTCGACGGTGTTAGACCGGACTTTGTTCCTGTCGGTGCATATCATGGGCGCACTAGCGAGCAAGATTGCTAATGAAAAGCAAATTCGGAATCAACAAGCATGACTCTGACAAGTCTAGCGAGGGACGTCGCAAGAGCATTCGGGAGCAGGTCCATACCGGGCCCCGGTTTCCCTGACCGGGTGGGAGCACTTGTCGTAACCAGATCTGGCGGGTAGGGTCAAATATAAGCTTGTCGTGATTCGAGAGCTGAAAGCGGCTGGCTGGGCTTGGGACCTGACAAAATGACACCCTGGAAGCAGATCTGGGTCGGACCGGCGATGATGCATGATAGGGTGAATAGCAAACCCAGAACCTGACCGGCCGCCGTATGTGCCCCCGAAAAGACGGGCCGATGGCCATCCAAATTGCATGATTCCTTCTGGTGATGCTCTCGCTGGGTCGCACCGCCTCCCTGCCTCTCTACGCGTATGCTACGCGTCATGTGCTTCCCCTCCTGCGATGACCGTCGAGATAGCCGCAAAAGTAGGAGCTAAACAAAGAAAAGGTTAACGGCAGGTACGCTGACGAGGTCCCAATTGATCCAACGTGCACACCGGGCGTCGTCATCTTTTGTCACTCGCCCTCAAGGTGCACCCTCCCAAACTACAGCGTTTCATGCGGGAAAAGCGTCGTAGATCCCAAGGAGGCAGATATCGAACGACGTCGTACCGGCCTATGCATGTTTCCCATCCAAGGGCGGACCCATCAAAAGTCAAGGGACCTAAAAGCAAATGCCGCAACTCTGAGGCGAGCGTTGGGCTGACAGCTGCCATTCTTACGGCGCAGCGATCGGAACCCCCAATAAAAAAACCCCAATCATGCTCAATTGCTTCAGGCTTCTTTCATTTATACATATATACGGGTTCCACTTTTCGAGTCCCACCCTCGCTCCAATATTCTCTTTCCTGAGCAAAGCACTCCACTAACCCTTACGCGCTATACACCTCAATCTACAACTTCGCTCCGGCTTCCGGCTCGCGTTTTGCCACTGCGGGTCTGATACAAGACTCTCCATTCCGAAACTCAATCCACTCTTTTTTCGTACCCACCGCCGACTCGTTCATACGACCTTGGAGCGACCATGTACCACTCGTCCTCGACACAGCTGCCAGCAGCGATATGCGCATTGAAGTCACCTGCCGATGCGTGAGTGTCTCGCGAAGATG
Source organism: Tremellales sp. Uapishka_1 (assembly GCA_035521475.1). NCBI lineage: Eukaryota > Fungi > Basidiomycota > Tremellomycetes > Tremellales > Tremellales sp. Uapishka_1. Next base: position 6,800 of record JASZXS010000489.1, on the reverse strand, counting down.
CACCGTCTTTCTCTCCAGGGCGTTGGAGCTAACATGATATCCCCACAGCATCCATATTTTGGAAGCGGTGCGACTGGGTCTGGTTCCCCGCGTCACACGACGGCTGACGGGCCATGAAAGAGCCATGATCCGCCCAGGGACAGTCTGGGTGTGGGAAGAGGGTGAGTATAGTTGATCCCGCCATTGTACGCCTTCTAACGCATGGACGCAGAGGAGACGAACATGAGAAGATGGACGGACGGCAGGAGGTGGGGCGCTTCACGAGTTGGCGGCGGCGGATTCCTCGTCTACACCGAGTAAATTCTTTCCCTTCTTCCCATCTTCTCTGCTTATGACTTCAGATCGTCCGAAGGAGTCTCTCCCCCAAATTCACGGCAGGACTCACCGGCTGGCTCATTCCCCTCTCCCGCATCAACGTCCAACCATCTCAACGGCTACTTTGCCGGAGGCATGCCCCCTCCGGCTCCGTCCAACTCGAGGGTCAGCGAGAGTTTGATCAAGCAGACCTATTCCACCAGCATGACCCACCCCATCACCAACAAGCTGAAAAAGTTTCACGTCGTCGCTTACTCGTCAAAGGCGAGTCTCCCGGTATACCCTGGACGCCAGACTAGACTGACCTTCAGCAGCACAACCCGCAAGGAGACGCTCACAATCCACTCCCCTTACCCACTCAGCTGCCGGACCTCGCCAACCTAAAGATCACGCCAGGTATCTGGCCTGATTGGGAGTCGAGGCGAGAAGACGCTGGACGCCGGCCGACCAGCTATCCACCGAGCCAGACTCTCTCGCCGGTCACGGCAACGCGCTCTCCCCAAACTCACATGCAAGGGCTGCCGCAACATTACAACGGGCTACCACCCAGAGGTGCCTCTCCTCCCCGACAACTCGCCCCCAGGCATTACAACTCCGAGTCCCCCCATCTCCCAAACCCCTCTGACCCGAGGTCTGTATATCAGTACTCCAACCTCCCCCCGCCGCATGATCCGTACAGCTCTCGGCAACATCAGCCCCTGCACCCGAATCTGCCGCATTACTCCTCTCATCGTGCGCATTCCTCTCTCCATGCCAACGGACCTTACCAGCGCGCTCCAGATCATGTTGGGCATCTCGCCCAGCAAGGTGAGGCGGCTCGTGGCTACCCCAACGGTGAGCCTTGCAGTACTGCAATGTTGTTTTCGCTAACCTAAAATAGGTGTACCAATGCCACCGGCGCGTCCCCCAACCTTTATCGACCGTCACGACTCACGAACGGGAGATCCGCAGAGATCGCCCCCGCAGATGGCTGATAGGAAGAGAGAATATCCAACAGAGCCACCTCGACATCGTCCGCTTTCCCGGCAGGAATACGGCGCGGCTCCCCTTACTCCCGTCTCTTCGGGCTCGTCAACCCATCTGGCTCCGCACCCTACCGACCCGCCAAACTCGGGACGGTCTCCGAAAATGTCGATCGCGTCATCGCTGCTCAATTCTGGAAGCAGCACGGGGGTCAAGCTCCCCCCCTTGCGGATGTCGAAAGAGGACGAACGTCCTCTCGAGGAGGTCCCGAAATCGGGCCAGCAGGACCCACAAGAGCAGGTCTCGCAGACCTCGCCGAAGAAGGACGGAAGAAAGAGCTGGGGAGAAGATAACCGCCAGCTGGGAGAATTGGGAAAGAGGGTTATGTTGTGATGAATCAGAACTTTGCGATCCGTATTGTGTATTCCCTGGTCGTAGAGTAGTGGCGGAGTATCAGTAGGCATACTCGATGATGGTCCGCTATGCATCAAATGCATCAGCCAGTTACGAGCGAACGATGAAGCGCCACCGTCGGAATCCGAAGACGTCATGGTTTGAAGTCGCTTCTTTATTTTGGTGTTTGCGGCAGTTAAGATTAGCAGAACTCTTCATTGGTGGACAGGATCTCGAAACGTGCGAGGCCGCCAGACCTACCATGCCGCACGAGGAGGAGTCTACGCCGTTACTTGGACCGTCTTCCAGGTTGCTGAGCGAGGTGAGTAACGGTAGGAAGAATCGAGGTCCAAGCTCATGAGCCGCGGTAGACCAAGGTGTACCCCTTGATACACCTCATCCGAGTCGACATCACTTCCCACATCGGTGAGCCAGCCCCGGTCCGGAGAGCATGAGGAGTCGCTGAGCTGGGGATAGATGCTCCCTTGACATATGATCAACTTCTGGCACCCGATTCGACCTATACCATTGTCGGGTCCGTGGGAGGCATGCTTACCGAGCGCAGCAACTCATGACTCCTCCAGACCGCTGACGGAGAAGTATCTTGAATTACGAAACCAAAGCGTCAGTAAGTGTCTCCTGTCTTTGGACAATCGGACCGAACTCATTGATCCGGCGCTCTCGCAGTCTTTTGCCTGCTGCTGAACAAGGTCCAATTCATGCGAGACTCGCAACAACTCTCCATATCGACATTATCGCTCTCCCGAGCTACGCTGTGCGAGATACTGGCCATTCGTGTGCTCCGTAGGTGGATTAGCTGAGAGTCCAGCCTATGCTAAGGGAGGTGATCACAGGTGGATGGTCAGAACGGAGCTTGCAGCTGGCGACCGTGCTTCTGACTCCCTGGGCACTGTTCCAAGGTGCTCCAGAGAACGTGCTAGACAGAGCAAAGGAAGACGGGGAAGATGATCTTGTTTCGCAAGGTGGAAATGCGCTGGAAGTGAGTATCCGCCAACAAACATGATATTGACGGGTAGATGGCAGTCGTGAGCTCGTCCAAAAGGTTCATCAGGAGTCCGTCGTGTCAGAAAGTCATTGGTGGGTTTATGACCGAAGATATGGTGATTCGAGGTGCTAAGAATTTACCAGAGGGGATCTGGTCGGGAAGAATCATCTATTCAGCACTGAACGCTCATGCTTTCATCGCCGACGTGAGTTGCCGTTATCCCCTGCTGTGGAGGTAGATCAGCTGACCACAGGGGGCGGCAGAACTACAAAAAGAAACCGATACAGATGTACAACCCGCACAAGGCGCCCCTGCTCGACCACTATCGACTCAAGGTGCCGAAAGTTCGCTCGTTTCTCGAGTACACGAACTTCCTCATCCTTTTCATCCTTTATGTGGTCGCAATGGAGGGGCTAGAGGAGGACAGGCTGAACTGGAGGGAGTTAGCATTTATCGTCTATGCTCTAGGTACGTCATGTAATTGCTCCCTCAGCGATTCAGCTCATCTGTGTAGGATTTACGCTGGACAAACTGGCCGCCATCCGGGAGCACGGGTTGAAAGGTGCGCTTTACACGGCGGAGAAGGACTGACATACCACAGTATTCAGCAGCAGTCTGGTCAACGGATTCGATCTAGTATTCATGCTCATCTATGGGGTCTATCTCGGCGCTAGATCATACGGCTTTCACTATGACGACTCTTCCGCTTTGGTTCTGGGTGCCAACTGGCTAGCAATAGGTGAGGACCTCTGAAAAGCACTGAGCTTGAGCTGAAGCAAAATCCAGGGGCGGTCCTCATTTTTCCACGATTAGCCTTTGTCACTTTCGCCAACAATCTCATGGTGCTGAGCATACGGTCCATGCTGGTGGAATTCTTCTGTAGGTCGCTTGTATAGGGGTCGCCGCACATGCTCATCGATGCAGTCCTCATGAGTATCGGGATTTTTTGTTTTCTGGGTAAGTAGCGGCATTCCTCATTTCTGTGGAGATTGACAAGACAACCTAGGTTTCTTGTATGCGCTGTATACGCTCGGACAAGGAAGGTGGGCGGCGCTGTATCGAGACCAAGGCGGAGTCTGAATGGCGATGTAGATTTGAACTCTCTCAAATCGGATGGTGGCTTTTGGAGGTAAGACGGTCTCTGTATGCGTTCTACAAGCGCTCAAAGATTGCATTGCAGGTCTACTTCGGACTCGACAGTTCAGGATTCGAAGCTGCTCGTAAGAATTATTCATTTTTGTATATTGCACACCGCTCATTGGTTGATAGATGATTTTCATCCATTCCTGGGGCCAATGCTCATGGTCACTTACGCTCTGTTGTCGAACACTCTGTTGTTGACAGTCCTAGTGGCCATTCTTGGAAACACGTTTGCCACCATCAATGCAGACGCTGCTGCAGAGGTGCGTTCATACCTCAATCCAAGGGTCGGGCTGATAGATTCGCTAGTCCATGTTCCGAAAAGCCGTCGCTACGATCGAAGGTGTCAAAGCGGGTAGGTCTTCGTTGACGCAGAACGGAATAACCTAAACTTTCGTAGACGCCGTCTTCAGTTATCAGCTTCCATTCAATCTCGTCGCGCTAGCATTCATGTGGCCCATGAGCTACATTCTCAACCCCAGATGGTGAGCCGGTACGCGGGTGATCCGAACAGCGCTAACGGCCATTAAGGTTCCATAAAGTCAATGGTGAGCAGACCCGCGTGGTAGCATACTGATCTCGCAGTCTTCATGATTCGAGCGTCTTCGTTTCCTATCCTCCTTGGAATAGCGGTTTACGAAAGACAAACCTATCACGAATCCACCCTCATGGAGCAGTTTTCCGACGTGGCAGAAAGATACGTAGGAAGTTTGCCGCGACGACTCAAGGCTGCTGGTGAGTCGCGAAGTAATGATGATGACTGACCCTATCAGCTGGTTTCGAGGGCCTCGTGGGCTCTCGACGGGACATCAGTGCGGTCTTTGAGATCGAAAGGGAAGTCGGCGACTACTATCGAGAATGGGACGACGACGGAATGGATGACATGGATCTCCTCCCACCATTTACAGATGACGAACGAGGAGCGACGGACGACGCGAAACCGAGAGATACAGACGAGCCGCAGAAGGGGTCTATTATTCCTCCAAATACCGCATCTCCGATTCGAGCTGCACACGCTACGACAGCGCAATCCGACGACGAATCGGTAAGAAGGAGGCGCAACTCGATGCCATCGCGAACTTCTTCCCCTCACGCCGTCGCCTTCCAGCCTGGGCCAATGCAACGAGTGCGTCGTAACTCGTCCATACACGAGCCCAGTCCCCTTGCGAGGCTGTTCGTCCGCAGTCCAGACCAGGAAGCGGGTGGCGGACATTTCCGTCGAGGCTCTTTGGCATTCTCCGCGTCCCAGCCCCAATTTTCGTCCATCCTGTCGCCAACCCAGAAGCGGTTCCACCAGCGAGCCAATTCGAATGCGTCAGCGATGGCCAAGCCGAAATCCCACTTACCTCGGCCGTCCATCTCGCGAATCGACGAAGGCTCCAGGATGTCGTTCATCGAGTCGCCCAGTTCGGCAAAGTCTGGCAGGGTGCCTTTCCCGAAGCGCGAAGCTTCGCCGACGACAGTACCAGAAGCGGAGATGACGACACCTCCACATCCACACAGCGGCACCATAGGAAAGGCGTCCGATATGCAAAACAAGCCGTCGGAAGAAGAGGTGGACGACGGGATGAACGAGAGGCTAGATAGGATAGATCAGCGGCAGCGTAGGATCGAGCAGCTGCTGGAGAAGCTGATCGGGGATAAGCTGGGGAAAGACATCCTGGATGACATGTGACGAGTTGTATGCAACACGAATCGAATACCGTCGGGTATCGGGAAACTACCCTCCCCATGCCTCGTTCCGCCTTCCGCCGATCAAGCCGTTCCGCAGCGAGGGGCGATCCTTCTCATGACACAGGACTTTCATTGTTGCTTTGCGCTAGAAGCATCTGACCGTGAGTAAACAATAGCCCCGACCGCGGTATCCCGTTCATGAGCCGGAAGAATCTCGACTGCCGGAGAACAGGGTGGCGTGTTGCGTGTCCTTCTGAGAAGCCGCGAGGTCTGCTCGTGTGACTAAGTATGGCGGAGCGAAAGGACTCAGTATTCGCACTGTTCTCACTCCCTTGTTTGCCCTCATCGTTCTCCCAAACCTGCGTTAATAGTGCAAACTTCTGCTAACTGATTCCCTGACCTCGACCGCACTCGCACACACCGTTTATGTCGCTCAAGCTGCGGAAAGCGAAAGACGTCACCGAGGGTGACCCACACGAAGGATGGGTGACGGTGGATTATGCGAAGGCAGAGTCGGGGGCTCTGAGGTGAGTCAGTGGATGTGCAAAGTGAAGGACCAAGGTTGACTGGGAAGTAGTGTTCTAGATATCCGCTACGTGAATGCGCTGGTGGATGAGGTGCGTCGAACCTGTATTTGCTCGCTAATTAAACAGAGAGCGGGCAACATGTATGAGGAGTACGTCAATGATATGAAATGAACCTAACGCCTGATAAACACAGATGTGGCCGGATCTTCCTGGAAGATGGAGCGTATGGGACTTGGCTCTGGGTGGACGATCGCTTGAGGAGATTTGTCGATGTAAGTTACGGTGTGGTGTAGTATTATTTTCAATCTAATGAAGGAATAGGAATGTCTGTTTTGGATTGACCGGTCCGCGACGCCTGTCATTGGAGGGTGCAAAGCTGACAGAGATATACCGACAGAGGATCTCTGATGAGAGCAGCGAATTATCGGCTGATGGCGCTCCTCACCGATTTGCTTTATGCTTTCCACCACAAATGGGTACGTTCCCAAGATGAGTATCGTGCCAATCTTGGGCTAGGATCTAGACGCCGGAGCGCTTGTCAAACAAGTAAGGCGAATCAGACAGGTAAGTGGCGGATGGTTAGGCCTACTGACACCGCAGCGATTCGAACCCGATGTCACGTTTGACGACGAATTCCCCTGAGACTACTCGCTGTGGACTGACATGGATGTGACCGCATGCGTTGTTTCCAAATTAGAACCGTCAAGGTCGTTGTTCTGTAGTATACCATACTTTATGTCCAGATTCTACCGCGCGTCTGTTAACCCCCTAACCCCTAACCC
>JASZXS010000488.1:0-11409 GCA_035521475.1 Tremellales sp. Uapishka_1 | reverse complement strand
CGCCAGACCCAACCCCGTTCGAGAGCCCGATCCTTCACCTCCTGGTGAGTTGTTCCCGTTCGAGCCGACCGCCGCGGCCGCTGGCGAGTCCGCTCGCGAGAAGAAGAAATCCGTCACCGATCCGCTGAAGCGCGTAACATACCTCTTCAGCTCGAGTCCCGCCAAATCCACCGCCGCAACCCCCGACTCACCTGAAATTCCTTGCGACCTTGACTTTACCGTTCTCGCTCTCGGCGGCATCGTAGTCCCCTGACTCGCGCACGAGATCCATGCTGCTCTGCCTCGGCGTCCCGCCCCCGCTCTCGCCGCCATTGTAAACGCTCGCCTTGCGTGCCTTTTTCGCATGATGTCGCCTCGACGCGACCGAGTTTGAAAATAGCGGCAAGAGGTATCGCTCGTCTAGGGCGGTAAACCACTGACCATCGCGGAACACCATTCCGGGTCGGATCTCTTCCCCGGCTACCCCAAACTCTTCCGAGGGCAAGACTTCGCCCCCGTCGTCCGACTCGTCGGAATTTGACGAGAAACCTGAACGTGACATGCCCCGCGGAACGACCGGTCTGGACGACTTCCGCGACTGATTGGCGAGCGGCATGCCCGTCTGGAGGTAGGGCGAATCGTGTGGCGAATATGGGACGCCTCCTTCGTCGTTATCGTCGTACGACATGCCTCGACCGTTGGAGCCAGAGGCGAAGCGCCGTGAACCAGGTCCCATCGAGAGTGCCAGATTGCCAGCATGCGCTGTCCATCCGTCTCCTTCGCCTTCATCAGACGACGCATCTTCGTCTTCGACTCCCACTCGGATCCCCAAGACTTCGAGCATTCGTGCGGTCGTTCCGCCAAAGACAATGACGGTCAACACGACGACCACGAGAATCGTCGTTCGGAGCGCATCCGCATTGTCGCCCGTGATACCTGTCGCGAGAGCGACGCCGACGGCTCCGCGTAGACCCGCCCAGAACAGCATCATCTGATAGGAATGGGGAAGTTCCTCGTGCCGCTGTCCACGGGTATGGTACACCCAGTTGATGAGTTCCGACAGTGGAAAGACGGCTGCATATCGCGAAGCCATGACAGCGATCTGGATACGCTGTCAGCGAGATGGTCTGTACTCACTCCGGCCGAAGCCACTTACCACCGTGACCAGGATGAACAAGGGTTTGAACACCTGCACATCCTGTATAAACAGGTTCAAGCCCAGATAGATAAAGATAAAGTTTTCCGACATTTGCGCGAGAACGGCAAACATGTACTTTGTCGTCTTTTGCGTCCTCCTTGACATGGTATGATAAGCGTAGTGCTTCAGCGTGATACCGCAGAACAACAGCGAGACGATTCCTGATTACAGTGTGTCAGCTGCACTCCTCGAAACACGAGGTTCCAGCTGAAGACGTACCTGACATGGAGAGACCGTTGGAGAAGAAGTACGAGGTGTACGCCACAAGGGCCACAATACAGCTCTCGATATGCGGGTAGGAAGCCAGGTGGGAATGTTTCAGGCCGAGCGAGCAGCACAGCCCAAACGCGACGCCGAGCGCCATGGAGAAGGAGAAGGAGAACAGGAAGATGCCGATACCGTGAAAGAGCGACGAGAGGTAGATGTCTTCTCCATGGAACTGCGAGAGGGTCCTGAGGTTGCGGGGTGAGTGACGGTCTGCGAGGATTTTCAAGGGAAAGGGAGACTTACTCGTACATGACGATACTGACGGCGTCGTTGAGAATGCTCTCTCCAAAGATGACCGAGTATAGCTTGGGGTCCACCTTGTAGGTGTTGAAGATGGCGAGGATCGTGACTGGATCCGTTGCGGACAGCGTAGAGCCAAAAATGAGACACTCGAGGAGGGTAAACTTCAGGCCTTCAAGTCCCAAGAACGACCATATGTAGACCAGTACACTATGAAGGCGCATCAGCAGGGAGAGCAACTTTTGAGGTAGCGATATAGAAAGAAGATCCAGGGATAGCGGGGGAGGGATTACCAATGAATGAGCAGCAGTGGTCGGTGGTGAGATGAGAGGATGTGGAGACGAAGTCTATCGAGAAAGAAGGGTACCGAGACTCACCCTAATCCGACAGCGCTGATAAATGTCCCCAGGAACGCAAACGTGAGAATGACGCCAAAGTTTCGAAAGAAGTTTTCCTGCTTGAGCTCGTAGCCCGAATTGAGGATGATGGGTGGGAGGAGGAGGTTGAAGAAAAGGGTGTGTTTGAAGGACTGCGAGGTGGGTGCATCAGACTGAGGAGGGAGGAAGGGCGGGATGGATTGACTTACTAGCATCTCCCGAATCAAGTGGCCGGGCGATAGACGGATGATCAGACCGACCGCCATGCCTGCATTGGTGAGTGCTCATTCTCGGCGTAACTGGCGAGGAGGTGACCTACCGGCAAAGATGGAGACGACTGTCTCGTGGATCGCGCGAATACGTTTGATCTGGAGATAGTACGACGTGATGAGGGCGCCGATGAGGAGGACGCAAAGGATACAGAGACCCCATCTGAGAGCAGGTCAGACTGACTTGCACTGAATGGTAAAGGGGCATGGGAAACGGACGAGGCGTAGAACTCTTCGTCTTCCGGACTGGCCGTCTCGCCTGTTGGCGGAGTGAGAATGGGCGACGACATGGTGGCCAGTAGAGAAGGTGAAGGATGGAGCGGTAGAAGGAGGCAGGGGGGTCCTTGCTACAGCAAGTCGACGGACTTCGAGTCCAGGGTGGAGGTGCAAGACCAGAAGGAGGGGGGAAAGGAGGGAGTCGCTTGATGGATCCAGGTATAGATTCGACGTCTGGCACGCGCGAGATAGTAGAGGAGAGAGATGCTGCGGTACTCTTGCTGCACTGTTGTGCAAGTCGTGGGTATACAAGGCGCAACGTACGTCAAGTCGCCGGACAATAATAATGCTACCGACGACTTGGACCGGGGAAAGACGCGAGTGTGGCTGGGGACCCCTGAGCGATGAGGGTGGCAAGCTGCGACGAGCGCATATGGGTATACTTGAGGCGCGACAATGCTAGTTGGCCAGTGATCAACCTAGCTGTGATGCTGGGAGCTACGGGGGGGAAAGGCCGGAGGCCTAGAGCAGACTGCAGTGCGAGTGCCAGGGAGACTATGTGCACATGGGTTCACGCGTGAATGTTTCAACAACGAGAAAAGCTGGCGGCCCTCTTGACCACGCAAAGAATTGAGGCTAATAAACAACATAAACTCCCGATTCAAACGTTACACTCCCACCGACACCGCGATCGCCGCTCACTCCCCCTTCAACCGCTCCAGCTCGGTCTTCACCCTCTCCAGCTCAAACTGACTCGACGCCGCCCGGTCTTCGGCCTCTCGCCAGCTCGTCTCGTAACGCAGCGACCGACCGCGCTCATCCGAGAGGCGGATTTGTGTATGATCCAGCTCTTTCTGCAAAGGTGAAAAGTATGTTAGTGGACCACTCGAGACTAGAAGGACGGGTAGGGCCCACCTCCAGCTCTGCCTTTTCAACATCGCGTTTCTGCGCGTCCTCGTCGATACGCTCGATCTTGTCCTTTAGCTCGGAAATGTACTCCGCTGCACGACGGAGAACAGTCCCCTTTCCCATCTGCTATAGATGTCAGCGAGAGTTTATACGATCAGGTCGAGAACGCGCCTTTTCGGTCAGATTGGGTACAAGTCGAGCGATCTCATTGATACCATCGTTGATGTTCTCCCTCCGTCTCCTCTCGACCTCTTTCTGCTCGCAGAACATCAGCACTTGATCCTCTCCCACATCATGGACACCCACATGCGAATCCTTCTTCATCTTGACGGGATCCAGGTTCTCCCCTTCGTCTCCCTCAACGAGCTCGCCGTCTCTTTTCCGTTTGCGTGCCCTAAACCGCGGGCCATTGGACCCATGGTGCTCCCCCTCGACGTCTTCGCCATCCAGGATATCCTGCGCGGTCTGCGCATGCGCGTGCGCATGTGACTCCGTCTCGGTCTCGTGGTAGCCCTGCGTATAATCCGAGGGAACCGCGTCGTTTATCGTGCGCTTTTCGTCCGACCTCGCAGCGGTCAACAACCCCTCGAACCCCCTGGAGTGGTCGCCGCTGAACAGCTCGCCCGCATCCTCGTGGTTGAACTCGGGGTCTTCGTGGCCCGACAGTACGTGCTGCGCAAAGTCCTCGAGCCGGTTCTGCGTCGTCGGAGGCGAGGTGCCATCGAGGATGGATTCAAAGATCGTCGCTGGGTCCTGAAGCGCTGGGTCGAGGTTCTCGAAGCGGTGTGCAGGCGATGGGACGTGCGAGTCGGGTGACTTTGTCATGGTGCCGTTCCCCTGCTGTCCCCTGCGAGAGGAGAGGAGAGGCGGGGGGGTGGTAAGATGTAGCGAGTGCGGGGTAGATGGAGAAGGGGGACAAGAGATCATGTGATTCCCAAGCATCAACACCTTGCATTGCCGCGGTGTAAGATTTATTATTTCCAATTTATCCCAAAGTATACTCCCGTCGCCTGACTGCTTACCAGCGGTAGAGATCACCTCTTGATCTCGCCTTCGTCCGACCATTACGATGGACTCCCCCTCTCCAGCCCCAGAGGAGCCTCAGACAATCGCCGGCTCGCCCTCAGACTTCCTCAAGAACATTGTCGGCAAGCGCGTCAAGGTCAGGATCGGCACCGGGGTAGACTACCACGGTGAGTTCTTTGTACTGATTTCCTGAAGAGTCCCTTGGAGTATACGGAGCACTGATCATGGAAGTACAGGACTGCTCACATGTCTGGACGGCTACATGAATGTTGCGCTGGAGGAGACTGAGGAGTGGGCCGGCGGACGATGTACGGCCAAATACGGCGACACCTTTGTGAGAGGCAACAATGGTGAGTGGTCATACTGGATGGCATCAGATCCCCAGCTGGGATGCGGCCTAGGTCCTCGGTACAGGCATGGTTGAAGAGGTCGCTGATGTACCAGAGGCAGTTCTGTACATCTCTGCGTTGGAGGACATATAGTTGTTTTGACTGTGTGGATGGGAAAGATAGTGTCGGATGGACCCTGTCGGTGCGAGACGAGGATAGAGGAGAGCAGAAGAGGAGAGAAGGGCTGGATTCATGTCGATGGAGAGGGATGGAGGAGAGGGACGAGCAAATTGAGACAGCCGCGAGCGAAAACGGAGTCAAAGGTGGAGAGAGGAGCGGGTACAACAAGAAGCACAACAGATACCCTCGCATGATACGTGATACCAGCATGAGATAGGTCCAATATCCCAAAGCGATACATTGGAGGCGAGAGGTGAGGGATGAAATGCAACAAGAGATGTGAGAAAGGATCTTCCTGCGCGATCCCAATGGCAGATATTGGAGCTGTCTCTACCATGCATGAACCTTCCCCCGAGATACCATTGCTCCTCTCACACTCTGCCTGGTCTGAGGGACTTGCACTCTCGCTGCTGCCTACCGAGCGCAGGACTTTACCAAAATCGAAGACCAGCCAGTCGGAAAGTGAGAACCGGAATCCTCACCCGCTTCACTCTCCGACCTCGATCCATCCATTGTCCGTTCCATCCCAGCTCGACTTTTATTACATTGGTTCCGGCGCTCAACTACTCTACCTGCGTATTCTACTCTGCAGCCCATCCTCATCCCCTGATCCCGCTTTGCCTCTGGCGAGCCCGCATCGCGCAGGATGTCGGTGAACGGCAATATCCCCGGATCGTCGCTCGAAGCGCTTCTCATAAAGTTCCCCAACCTCCTCAATGAGGCGGAGCGCGCGCTGCCAGAGGACAAACGGTCTGCGCTCCTGCGCCAGAAGGTCCAGTTGCTGCTGAGGGAGCAGTCGAGCAAGCGTACGCAGCAGCAGCAGCAGCAGAAACCGATGAATGGCAACCCGAACGTCCAGCCTCCGCAGATGAACATTCAGACGCCGCAGCTCGCCAACGCCCCGAACACGATCCAAACGCCGCAGATGAATGGCGTATCGCAGATCAACGGTCTCCCGATGAACGGTGTACCGCAACTGAACGCCGTATGTTCATCATTTGATTTGCCTTACAACGAGGAGACGAGCGCTGACCCCTTGCAGACCCAGCAGCAGCAGCAGCAGCAGCAGCAGCAACAGCAATACCACGCCCGAATGCAGCAAAACATCCAGCTCCAGAATACCGTGCCCCCTTCCGCCCCGAACCTCCAGTCATCGCCCGCCATCGGGCGAGTGCAGACCCCGCGACCCCCTCCTCCACCCGGAGCCGGCGCGAACCCCGAGATCTTTATGAAGAACCTTCCCAAGATGATCCAGCTGCGGCAGAGCGGAATGATGGAAGCCTCGCAGGCGAAAGCGGTTAGTCCACCTTCTGGCCGCCGTATCATTCAGGAAGGAACTGAATCGATGTGTTCTTCTTGCAGTTTGACAATCTGATGAACACGCCCGAGGGAAAGGGCTATCTCCACCGCACATCCCAAGCCCAAGTCGCGATGCGTCCGCCACCACCGCAGATGGGGCCTGCTCAGATCGCGCTGGCCGCCTCGCAACACGTCGCCAACATCCAGGAACAACAACTGCGTAACCAGATGATGGCGCAGCAACAACAGCAACATCAGCAGCAGCAGCACCAGAACCAGCTCCGACAGCTCGCGCAATCCCAGGTCCAAGGTCAACGCAATGGCAATCCTGTCGCCCAGGCGCATCTCTTGGCGCGGGCACAGGCGCTGCATCAGCAACAACAGCAGCAACAACAACAACAGATCGGACAGGAATCCATGGTGAATGTCAACTCGCCCCAGGTGGGCTTTAACTCGCCTCGCCCGCCCAACGGAATTGCCTTGCCGCCCAATCCGCAGCAACGACTGCCGTCGGCGGAGAAGACGGCAGAGCTCAAGCAAAAGCTTGCGGCCATGTCGGACGAGAGCAGGGAGGAGCACTTCCGAAAGGTAAGCTGGGAGGACTCCTTGAGGTCATAGGGATGGCGTTTACGATATTCATCATAGAACCCGCCGCTCAAGGCGCTGTACTATTCCACAGCGGTACCGCCAAATATCCAACAAGCTCATCCGCAAAACATGCAGAACCCGGGCGTACGCCCTCCGATGGCTACGATTAACCTGCAGATCCCGCCCGGGAAACAGCGCAACATGGTGCCCGGTCAAGGTCAGATCCCCAACAATAACGTCCCGTCCCCGCAGATGCGACCGCCCAATCTTCCCCCGCAACAGTCCCAGGTGGCCGCAAATGCGACCGTCATCCAGCGCATGATCCAGCAGGGTATCCCAATCCAGCAGGCGCAGATGGCCTTGCCGCAGATCCGCCAGCCGCCGTCACAACCGCCCTCGTACTTCCCGCCTCACGTGAGCGCCTCCCAAGTCACGCCGCAGATGATGCTCGCCCAGCTCGAGCAATCCGGCATGGTCCGCCCCGCTCTGCCGTTCTCGCAACTGCGCCAGAGCTCGGAAAACAACTCGATCCCTACCTCGCTGCTCGACCGTTCCGGCTCGAACCTCGCGAAATGCACGTGGCAGCCGACGCAGGAGCACGACCAAGAGCTGAAAGACAAGGTTCTGAACGGGTTCCAGAACTCGATCAAGTCGATGAAGCGCCCCACTCTCACCCAGGGGCTCGGGATCAACCGCATCCTCGGCGACGTGATTATCGAAAAGATGCCGGACGAGCTCAAGACGCTTGCGGAGGAGACGGAAAAGATCGTCGAGGATATCGGGAAACATGGGCGCAAGCTGGAGATGGGGCTGGAGGGGACCGGGATGCCGGGCCAGAAGAGGCGCAAGGCGCAAGAGCTGGCCGAGGGGGTCGATGGCGCGCTGGTCATTGATCGAGATGTGGAAGAGGCGAGTATTTCCGCTGAATAGTGTATCTGCGGATGCGGCGTTACTGACTAACAGCGGTCCTTAGTTGGTCCTGCAGCTCGCCGACGAGCACTGCGATCTGGTCAGTGAAATGTCGTGTCTGCTCGCCCGACACCGCAAGAGCGACACGGTCGACCGCAAGGACATCCAGCTGGCCTATGGTGTGTTGTTTCCCTATTCCACATGTCGAGGTGTAGGGGTGGCTGACGATGACCGCAGAGACGATATTCGGCCGGTCCATCCCGGGCTTTTCGTCGGATGCCATACGGCTCGACCAGGCGAAACCGAAGAAATCCATCGTCAACCCGGTGCGGTTGAACAAGATCCGAGCCCTGAACGAGGCCAAGGTCGCATGGAGGAGAGAGAAAAAGGAGCTGGCGGCAGAGGTCGCGGTTTGATAGCTGGAGCCGGGAGGTTGGTCTGTTGTGTCTCTGGTGCCCTGTACACCGTCTCGTCCCATTCACACATTGCATGATTGCTGCGGTCGCCTGTTGATATACTAGTCCTTATTATGATTTATGCCATTTTCCTGTGCTTGTTGCGATCCCCGGTGCTATGTGATACACTTTCAACGAGTCGAGTTGTTCGGCAATCCAGCACAAATTTTGGTGGCAGATTCCATTTAAGCCTAAATATTAGTGCTAGACCGATAGCGAACAAGTACCGTGAAGGAAAGATGAGAAGCACTCTGGAAAGAGAGTTAAACAATGTGTGAAGTTGTTGAAAGCGAAACGATCGCAGTCAGTCTTGTTTGTCGGATTCAGCATCAGTTTTGACCGGTGGATAAGGGCATTCTGAAGGTGGCGTCCTCGGATGTGTTATAGCTTTCACGGATTTGAGTAAGAGCATATATGCCGGGACCCGAAAGATGATGAAATTAGCATTGTGGAAGGTCATGGTTCTGATTAAGCCTGTGACTATCATCGAGTCTCCTATCTCTCCCTGCGTCCGCACCTCATGTGAACGCTGTTCCACTGATTCGTCTGATATGCCCACTATCCCTGATCACTGGAAGAGCTCAGTAAGCTGTGTTGGACAGAGTGTCTCGCTGGTCCAAAACGCATGCTGGACGTGTTAGATATCTATTCATTACGACAATGCAGGATCGGCTACCGGGAAGGCAAATCTAGGAATATATTATATACTGGCTAATCACGATCGATAGATCTTTCACTTGTTCTCGCTTTCCTTGGCTTCCAGTCTGGCCTTGTTGGTGAGGACAAAGCTCTCGAGACCCTCACTTGTTCGTCCAGGGATGTTGTGGTGGGCACTAGTGGTGCAAGATGGCGTCAGGACGAGGGTGCGGTGCCGTTCGTGACTCGATACGTACTTTTCAGGCCAGGCCTGTCCACCTTTAGCGTAATGGCTAGTCAACATGCCGAGGAAGAAATCTAAATTCTCCTTGCACTTGGGGAACGCGGTGCTGAATTTCTCCTTGAGCTATGGGACATGGCAGTGTCAGTTCACATATCCATGTCCATTAAAGTGAAGTCAATCAAGCTGACCTCATCGGCGGGAAGTTTCTTCTCGTTGTACGAGATGCTCTCCGCGAAAAGATCGAGGTATTTTCGGTTGTGCTCAATGTTTGTAGCTGTGTTCAAGAGGGTTCCAGCGGAGCTGTGGCCGGGAATGACCTTGTCGAGGTCCAATGACTCGATAAAATCAATGATGTTTCTCCAGGCTTCCAGCACCGATCGAGTCTCGATTTCTTCAGCCCTTTCGAGATTTCGGCAGTCAGTACCGAGCCGACCAGTGTTTTGCCGCTAATGGCTCACCAAAGATGGATTGATTCCCCGTACATGCAGTCACCGGTGATCAAAGTCTTTTCTTTGGGCAGGTAAAACATGGAGTGGTCAACGGTATCTCCCTGCACCGGTCCGATGAGGACGACAGGGGATTGCGCCTCTCCAGGGATGATGAAGAAGCTGTAGGGGTAAGGCTCGGGTTTGGCGGGATGCGTGTAGACTGCGTGGAAGCTGCTCATCAGTCCCAAGTCGACCGACGTATTGCAAGTCTTGCTGACCTTTGTCTCCAAACACTGTGGGCCAGTAAATGATTTTGTCATCGTACTCTCTGTCAATCCCAGCCCGAACGTATGGCGCAGCGAGGAAGCTAGCCTTTGGCCATTGTTCCAGGAGAGCGTTGGCTGCATGGTCCTGGTCAGTGAGGTGTATCTAGAAGGTTCTCATGCTGGACATACCGGAGAAGTAGTGATCCGGGTGGCTGGGTAGTGGTTGTTCTTAGTCAATGGTCCGGGTACTTTGAGTGGGGATAAGCTTACTGGTGGGTCGCAAAGATGGCTACAACGGGCACACTGGTGATCTCCTGAATCCACTTGACGACAGCCTTGCCGTCTGGAATGAGGAATGGGGCGTCAATGACGACACAACCCTCAGAACCGACGATGAGCGAGGTGATGGAAGACAATCCCTCGACGGAGTTGGAGTGGTGGTAGGTCTTCAGTCCCTCCTTGGAGGTCTTTTTAAGGAGACCTGTGACAGCGGAAGGGTTTTCTGGCGAGGTGGCGGAAGGAGTAGGCATCGTCTGAAGAGGTGTGATGGGGTAGAGATTGATCGTCAGAGAATGGAGATCTTTATACCTTTGCGGAAGCTTACGACGACGAGGTGTACGCCATTGACGGCGGAACAGGTGTCCTACAGGCATAGTTGTCCCGCAGGGATAGTTGTCCTATCCGCGGTGAAGGTTTGAACAGCCATGCCGTATCTACGGAAAGGGCTACTATGCCACGAAGGTCTAGACGCCACCTCCATGAGCGCCTCCGGTGGGACCGAGTAACATCACCATCAAGGGATGCTTCGCTGTTGAGTCCTGCGAATTACACCCCTCACGGTAAATGTTTCCCATGCCGAACGAGATGCCGTCATAAAAGCGGAGATTGATACAGTTCGCTCGGACTCGGCTAGAATGCTTCCGTTGCCGAAGATGTCTACTGCTGTGTGCGGTCCGTTGTCTATCCCCTCTTCTCTGTACTGGTTTGAGTCTGCACGTATACCCAGATCACGCCATCTCCACCTATCACCAAGGCCGGCATACCAAGATGGCCTCCTCGTCTCCGCCCGCAGACTCGCAGCCGCTTCTCCCGCTCCCGGTCGTCTCGTCATCTCATACCCTCTCCTCGGCCTCCAAGTCAAAGCTCCAAGCGCGGCGCTATCTCGCCCCTGCCAAATCCGATAAGGCGCGTGGGAAACAGCGTGCGTCCGTTTCGGAGGCGGACGAGACCAAGGGCCGGCATGTGGTGATCATCTTTGCGAACGAGGATTCGGGCAACCTGGAGATCTCGGTCGGGGCGAAGGAGACGGTCGGGCAGGTCAAGGACCAGGTACGCCGCTGGTCTATCCTCTCGCTTCGAATATGAGTGGAGGGGGCTGATGCATGCGTGGGTGCGTGAACAGATCCGCGAGGCGCGCCCGCTGCTGCACCACCTGTCGCTGAGGCTGATCCACTCGGGCCGGCTGTTGACGGATGGAATCCTCTTGATCCCCTGGATCAAGAGCCTGGAAGAGCGGGTCCGGCGGCAAACATCAGGCGTCACGGAGGATGTGGATAACGTGCTCAAGGAGGTCGGTGGGGGCGGGGTCGGGGAG
>JASZXS010000487.1:0-11423 GCA_035521475.1 Tremellales sp. Uapishka_1 | reverse complement strand
GTTCTGGGGATCATCAGGTGGGAGGTCCTCCGATACGGGAGGGAGAGGAGGGAGCGAGGCAAGAAGACGGGCATGTGAGCGTGACCTCGAGGGCGCGGACAGTGGGACAGAGGATGGGAAGTTCATGGCGAGGTATTCACGGAGCGGGAGAGGTGATGAGGCCTGGACGAGGAAAGAGACAAATAGGTGTCAGCTGGGGGACGGTCGTGTGAGGTCAATGAGGGACACGCACCGGTAAAGAGTGTCGTCCTCCACCGTTCCATCCGTTGACGAAGGCGTCTGCAGCCAGCCGGGTGGAGAACGTCTTGAAGATGGGGGCGGGATGATTCTGGTCGGGAACGAAATGTCAGGCTATGCTTTCCGTTGGCTGGTCCGAGACTCGATAAGCACTCACCGAGACCTGTCGTTCTGCTTCCTGCCACTGCGTAAACACGCCAGTGGAATGACCCGCTCGTACTGCGAAGTAGACGTGTCGAGGCTGCACCGGGACTGAAGGACCAGCTTCAGGGGCGGCGGATATCACGAGGGGAGGCAGGGGTGAGAATCGAAGAGGAGGCTCAAAGAACGCCGTCGACATGCTTTTGATGGGGGAGAGCCGCGGCCTGATGAAGATCCTGCCGTTCTGCGTTGGTGTCTGCGCTGAGTGCGGTGACGAGGGAGACACGAGCTTCGCAAAGGGGGTTTGATCGGCTCCAAAGGGGGTTTCGAGGTCGAGAGGGGGATACTAGGTGATCCTGAGAATGTCCTGAGGCGGTGCTCGCTAGTGCAGATTATGGTAACGATGGTCGAGGCGAACGAATGGATGATTTGTTGATGGCTGCACGATAGATGTATAGACGCAATTCAACCCCCCCACCGCTGTCTGCTTATCTCGCTGACCTTTCAGGTATTTTCAGAAACGGGAAGCACCTCGAAAGCTGACGACAACTGTTTGGCTCGCGTGCCTCTAATCCCGGCAGATCTTACTTGAATCTAGATTTGTCAACGGGCTCCAACACTCATGATTGCGGCACGGAACGTGAACCCTGGCAACGCTCAGGCAGAGGCGAAGGTGTCGTGGCAGACGGTGCTCTGCTGGCCAGCATTCGCCTCTCATGATCGACGCTGCTCTATCGTGTCATCGTGTAGGCGAAAAATTTGGGGCGCTGGCAAGCCAAGCGACTCGGCTGATCTAGCATGTCGTCCAAAACGGGAAGCAGACGACAAGGTCTCGGGCCGGGAAGGCTTTTCTATTTGACCTGTCTTGCAATATACTCCGAGCCGCTGACATGCGCGTGGCCCCCAAATCCCCAACGCGAGACTTGACCCTGAAAAATTCATGTCGACGCCGTGTATGTGGCAGGACAGTACCTGGACCTGCATCACGGGAAGAGATGATCCATGCTGCGGATCTATATAGACACAGGGTGGAGTCGCTACAGGTGCATATCGATTCCCTTCAGAGAACAGAAGGATTCTCCTTTCATGCCCGGAACCCCGTATGTATCGGTGGTGGCGAGGTTTTCTTGCTTCTCACTCGTTCTGTTCCTATCAATCAACACCAAAGAAACATGTCTGCTCCAACGAGAGGTGTCTTCACGTTCACTTCTTTGGATTCAACGAATATGGTCTGGTTCAGGGAGGATGATCCTTGAGTGCCGCTTGCAGAGCTGGCCAGTGACCCTCTGCGATACTCGAGATACCATGATATCTTCGACGAGGACACTCAGCAACCTTGGCGTTTGTCGTCGACAGGTGGATCTGGACGCGAATGCCCACTAGCTCGCAGGAAGGGAGATTTCTCGTCCCAGGCAACCTATCTTGAGAGACAGCGGATGCTTCACCCATGAAAGAGGATATAACAGACCTCGATGGTCTACGATGTACCGGAAACGATTCCTGCAACCGCAGGGAGATACATGATGAGTGGAGGCCTGGGGTCCACCCAGCGCTTGAAACACATCAAGGTCTCATCCCGAGCCAAGATGATCCACCCGGTGAGCATCTCCCGTAAGTCTATCGAGATAAGCGCCGATGCTGACAATCCGCACTTCGCTAGCATCTCATCGACATGACCTCAATCTCGAGGATCCAAGGTTACGGCTCGAGCAAGAATGCGCGTTCGATTCGATGTCTACTCATGAGGGCTGGGACGGGTGTATACCTGAATTCATCGCGAGCGCAACGAGGAGCGGTAATGATGAACGAGCGTGATCTCGCAGGCAGTCGTACATTGCCCATCGAGTGTTGTCTGTGGTAATGGGATGTGTCCTGCCTTTGGCGGGACGTGATGCATAATATCTGGGTGACAATACCACAGGCAGGGTTCTCTTCATCCCCATTCCCCTTCGGATCCTGCCCAATTACCGCACGAGGATCACGTAGAAAGCAGTTTCAGCTATCTATAGTCAGCAGCTTGAGCTCTTGAAGATAAGCTGTACGCTACTCCTCATTCTCGATACGGGCTACTGTTTCGTCCACCTTCGTCTATCTTCCACCTCGCATCACCTCCCTTCCCACAAAAGTCTGCAGCAACTGTAGGCGAGACTTGCGTCCTTCGCCAGACGTGCTACCATCCATCTATGTACCACCTTGACGGGATGAAGGCGGTCTTCCGCTCTGCCTGTTTCGCGCGTCCACCTTCATGACTTGTCGAAAATCTCAAGCTACAGTATCGCCACCGGGTGGCGGAGATTTGAACGCCACCCGGCCGGTGCTACGTAATAACCGCAGGTCCGAGCTGGATGGTGTGTTCGTCTCCAACGGCGATGTAGTACTTAGTCTCGTTGCGACAATGTCGACCAGTAAGCCACAGTATGATGCAGTGGTGCTCGGAGCAGGAGGTAAGTCGTGCCATATTATCCGTGAAGCGTTGACAGACAGAGGACCCAGTTCTCGGTCTCTCAATAGCGTCGGAGCTTGTCGCACATGGTCTCAAGGTGGCCATTATCGCGCGGGACTTGCCAGAAGACGTCAACTCCGCTGCTTTTGCGTCTCCTTGGGCGGTTAGTCGAGCCTGTGATGGTACCGTGGACACCTGGACATCTGTATCTGACAACCGCGATCAGGGAGCCAATTGGTCGTCCTTTGCAAAGGCGCACATGACTGAGGACATCAAGCGGGACACAATCACCTTCCAGCGGTTCGACAAGCTCGCGCGGGAGTATCCTGACTTGGTCACTCGTACGGATTACGAGTATTACTCGATGGCCGAGTACGAGACGCCCTGGTACCGGGACCTGGTTTTCAACGTGAGTGAAAGCTTCGGCGATAGCCGCATCGTCCGTTTCATGCTGATGCTGTGTAGTACAGAGTGCTTGACTCGAAGCAGATCAGGAAGCCCGCGACGGCCGGAATCGCCTTCACGGCGTACACCGTCAATCCACCCGAGTACATCGCTCACCTTGCCAAGAGGTTGCGCGTAAAAGGCGTACCCATCATCCGTGCGCGCCTGGCCTCGCTCGACGAGGCGTACTCGCTGCTCGGACCGGTAGACCTGGTCGTCAACGCCAGCGGTCTCGGTGCCCGCACTCTCCTCGGCGTGGAAGACACCTCAGTCTACCCAGCACGAGGTCAGACGGTCCTTGTTCGTGCCCCGCATATGCGGAAGTGCATGTCGTTGAAGAACCCGCACGATCTCACGCCCTCGAAATCGACATATCTGATACCACGACCAGGTCCCGATGGGGATGGGCTCCTCATCTTGGGCGGATGTTTCCAGCCCAACAACTTTGACGTCCTGCCGGACCTCGAGTTAGCGGAGCGTATCTTGAAAGATGCCTTTGCGCTCTGTCCTGAGATCACACGCGATGGGAAAGGCTCGCGATGGGAAGACATCGAGGTCGTACGTCACAATGTTGGACTGCGACCGTGTAGGGAAGGTGGGATGAGGCTCGAGCTCGAGCATAGGGTTGTCGGAGGCGGACTTCGAGGTAGAGAAGGTCTCGTCCCAGCTGGAGGTCAGCGCGGGAGAGGAAGGAACGTTGCGTGCGTGCACGCGTATGGGATCGGTCCGGCAGGGTGAGTGGTGCAGCTCGGACGAGGGCTGATCCGACAAACAGATTCCAGTCCAGCCTGGGAATCGCTGAAGAGGCCACAGCGCTGGCGATGGGGTTCATGGGGAACCAAAAGCTCAAGGCCAATATCTAGCGGCATCGGCCTACTGTACACACGACGATACTCACGACTCCTTGTTACCCCACCTGACGTTTGGCACGGTGAGTAGCTGCGCTGTAGCAAGTCGAGTGTGATATCTGCGGGTGCGTGAAACTCTCGGTGGTCGTCTGGAAGTACGACCAATGAGGTGCTATGCTGCACGGACATATCTCAACTCTAGCCAATTATGTACATGCCGGTGAGGACGGCTACGCGGTCGCTTGTGATGGAAGGCCCACCGCAACCCCTGTAGTGAGCCGGCCAAAGCAACCCCATTCGTGCTCAACGAACTACTGTCACAACGTCGCATTCTCCTCCTCCGTCCCCGTTTGCAAGTTGAATCCTTTGTCAAAGCGAGACGCCCATGCGAAGCCTCCTTTCACCCAACCTTCGACCCACTCGAGCAGCTCTTGACAGTCGCCGCCCATTCTAGCGTTTGATTGTTTATCTTCTTGCCACCTTACACGACCACTTCCTAATTCGAACAACTCCTCCTGGAGCACGTACACCAGAAGGCATGCCCTTTCGACCTTTGCCTTACTCTTCATCTACTCCCGCCTTCGCGTCCACACCATCATTTTCCACGTACACACGTCCGTCACTCTCAACGCGATTCTCCCATCTCAAAGACCCGTCGCACAATCCAATGTCAGCGTTCGCTTCCGCCAGCAACGCCTTTGGGCGGCCATTCGCTTACTCCTACCCATACCTTCCCTCGAACGCCTCGAATTTCCCATCTTCCGGATTGAGTTCCGGGAACGCCCCCCGGCCGGAGCAGCACTTTGCCATCAGAGACTCGTATCATCCCACACAGCAAACACTCAGATCCACTGGTCCCACGCCACGAACGTCAACGTTGAGGGACCTCTTCTCGCGCTTAATTTGGAATTCGAATGATAGGGCCGAGAGGGAGCCCTTGGAGGAGGAGGGAGGATATGGCCTATTCCCCTCTCAATCTCACGAAAGCAACCTTGGTGTAGGCGGTCCCCTAGAGGAGGAAATGGGATCCTCCGATTCGCATCCCGACTTGAGACCGACGGGTCGCTCTGTCCGGTTCTCGGAACACGTCCCTTCCGAGGAGACTTTCCGAAATCGCCATCTCGGAGGCGACGAGAGACCTGACCATGGACGAGGTACCTCGGTCGACCTTGACACGTTGTACCGAACTCTAGACAGCTTACCGGACGACTACTTGGAGAACACGGCCGCTCATCTCAAGACTTTATTGCTAGACAGGGGTATAGGAATTAGATCCGATCCCGCCGAGTCTGAGGAGACGTACCCACCAAGGGGTCGTGCTCGCTGCAGAGCAGGGTCGCATCCACCTCCGGCGGGCGAAATTCCAAGCTCAACGAATCAAACTGGAGATCCGACATCTGGATCGAGACGGACGGGTGACCCATACTTGAAAGAGTCGCTGGTAAAACCCGATCTGGCGGCCCAGATCACGGAAAATGTTTTGATCTCGCAGGGAGCGCGGGACTGTTTTGCTGAAATGACCCCACAACAAGTGGTCAATCACTGCGCTTACATTACACAGCAAGCGAGAGACGAGCCTATATGAAACTGTCGGAGCAACGTGTAGACTGTCGGGGAACAGACTAGCGAAGAAGAACGCGACGGGTTTCGGAGGCTCTACTCAGTGGTTGAAGCAGGTGCAAATGAATGCATGGCGCTGTGGCTCGTCTCCGATTTCACCCTTTGGGTCAACTGACGCGGGTGGCGGGTTGCCTCCTCGAAAGATGAAGACCCCTATGCGGCACCGTGATGGGCGAAGTGATGGGCATGCTTCACGTTCGAGTGGTGCCCGCTTGAGGCGCACTCGAGTACGCTCCTTGGGAGCCAACACTATCCTCTGCCAAGCCTCCGTTGTTCCGACTTCCGTGTTATGTCTGTCGGTTCAGTTAGGCAGACCATCCAAGTCGTCACTCCATTGTGTTTGCTCCTTTCCGGGCATCGATTAAGCCATCCAGCGGCTGATATCTCTCCTACCCGCACATCCCTCGCCTTCTCGAACCCATTACTCCAGCATCATCTTCACCCATTTGGTTTCCACTGCACATCTAACTACTGTACACTGCGCCAAGTAGTCGCAGACACATCGGCAAGGAGGTAACCATGACAAGCGAGGATGACTTCACGCGAGAGTGCGGATCGTCAAAAGGGCCTGCCGTACGAGACTTCGCCTGGGAAGCGCCTGTTGATTCTCCGGGAACAAATGGCAGAACTCAGCTTGGTAGCCCATCAGAGGGGCTGCAGGGTCAAAGTAAGTTTCTCGTCGAGATGATTCTGGGCAGGATCGATGAACTTTGTAAGCTGGCCCATCAATCAAAGACTCGCAGACAGAGGGTAGCCTTGTCTCTTCACCAGCAGCTACATCGTCCCAAAAATGAGTGCAAAGCATATGGAAGGACGCATCCCCAGTTTACGTCTGGAGGTAGGTCCCCCTGGATTACTAGGGCAGCAGCAAAGATGAGCTCGACCATCAAAACCGTTCTCTCTTGTGGTGATGACGGGTCAGCGCTTGAGGGGTACAAGAGCGCGCCTCGAAAGCACTTCAAGACCCGAGCCCAGGCAGAGGCAGACAGGTTCAAGATTATGGCTCCTGATGGTCAGAACCCGGAGGCCAGCTCCTCTGGCGGGTCTGGGGCTGGGATCGGGACACGTTTCGAAGCAGAAAGGACCGAACGAAGTGTAGTTGTGGATCTGGGCTCTTCTCCTGTGTTGTAATAGGGCTGGCGGCGGAGTGTCTGCCTACCGTGTGGAAGGGGGAAGATATTTGGAAGGAGTAGACTATTGTCGATAGGAAAGGAGATGAAGAAGACGGCGGGGCATGTATCTCTTTGAGTGCGCGCAGGAAGAGGAGCGAGCTGCTCGACTTCGCGTCCGCAATGACCTCACTCTTCTCAGTCTGTCTCCAACCGGGTGCGGAGTCGCCGGATGCACATCATCGTTCGTATACAAAATGTGCGAGAGTCAGCAGGGTAGAGAAACGGAGACCTACCCTTGCACTATGGGACTCCAAGTCAGCTGGCAAACAATGAGTGCTCTCCCGCTGTCTCGGTGGCTAGGCTAATGTTCCCCGTAGCTCTACAGCCACAAGCGATGCCTTCTTCGGATCCACCTCGAATCTCGCCGAATACAATCGAGAACGGCCTCGTGTACAAATCTCCGAAGTTATTCCGATTCTTCGCTCTCAAGGACGTCTAGGTGGCGAAGCGCATTTTTGCGTACTAACACGAACACTTGGAATGACTGTTCACCCACGCAATCGGGGCCTGCTTCTACGCGAAGCGATAAGTCATTGTCTATGGAGGGATACTCGCGCAGGAACCAAAGTGATTCAGAGTTATTCGCTCCGGGATGGCGATCCAGCACTGATACTAGGGGGGACACCACGCTCTCGAGACCGTATCGGGTGCGATTGGCAGGTCGACCTGTATCAGATTACGATGACGGAGTCTCTCTTGGGTCATCGCATTCCCTTCGAAGTACTGCCGACACTACCGCAAGGTCGCTTCGCTGGTGGCAACAAAAGTGGCACCACCCTGAGAGCGATTCGAACGAAAGCCAATGGGCACAGTGGACACGCGATCCTCTTGGTCAGGATAGATTACTGTCCATACAGGAGTACAATGACCGAGAGAGTACGAAGGCGAAATATCTGCAATAGTCTGTAGGGTGGAGAAGCAAACCAATGGTTCAGCGTATCATCTACCATCATATGAATTTTCACCGTCATTCTTGGCGGGGAGGCTATTGATCCGTCGTTGTTGTTGGAGAGTTCTTTCGGCTTTTTTGAAAGGCGCGGAGGTCTATTTTCTCAGCCAGTCAAGCGTATCTTTCGAAAAATTCTTGCCGCTGAAACCTGCCACATAACAGTATACGACGTTGCTGTTGTCCTGCCAGACGAGATCCTTTCTGCTTGCTTTTCTGTCATCCTTTGTGAGGTGGCGGCTCTTGTTCTAGTTCTTTCTCACTAATCCACAAGATAACGATCTTGCTTCAAAACATCCTCCATCATACCCTCATCCCACCCAAACCACACGACTCTACAAGTTATTATCACAAACTCCTGAAAGATTCGCGCCACCCAAAACCCGGATGTCTACCAGTCCCGTTTTGCCAAGCCTTCGCTCTACTTGCTCCGTCACCACACTATCCGCCCCTTAACTCGAGATCCGGAGGGTAACATGCTTAGAGGACGATGAAAGGTCCGGGTCACAGCATGTCTCGAATGTCGACAACCTGCCTAGCAGATCTTCTTCGGTCTCCTCGTTGAGCGGCCTGTCCCAAAACGGAGACATCGATGACAGTGATCTCGATAGCGAGGTATCGAGCATACTATCTGATGTCGGTAAGTGAGCCTTCTTTTATGTCGCCAAGAACATACCCGTCCTGATCGTTATCCAGCGACGTATCCGGAGATCAGAGGAGCTCGGTATGCCGCGGTGTCGCCCGTGACAAACTTAACCGACGCCGAAGGGGATATCAACTTCAACCTCCGGCCTCCAACACTCGATGCCGTCCAGTCGAAAAGCTACAACAGCACTAGACTCGGGCAGCCACTTGCACCTATAACTGAATATCCTTCACCCGCCACCAGTGTCGATCAACTGAGCTTGTAGGTATTTCCCAGCGTACGGTAAGTATATAGCTGAAACCCGGCAGAGGGTCATCGGCAGCCTCTTTGGGTGACAGTCTCAGAACAGACCTCTCAAATTCGGACAACAGTGAGCGAGGGCTTTCTTTACCTTCAAAAGGTCAGTTTTGCCTGTAAATCCTATGCTTTTGCTTATAGCCTTGAAGGTAAATACTCGACGGCAAATCTCTTCGGCCGCTCGGCTAGGACCCCCGCCGCTCAGAAAAGGACCATGAGGTCGACACTCAATTCTCTGTAAGGTCACGTCCCCCACAATCTGTGACTCATCTCGCTCATTGACTCAACAGTGTCTCCATGCTTCCGTCCGGAATGCAAAGATTCAAGTCGCCATCTTGGGCGTCAATGTCCCGGCTCTCCAAGGCCCCCAGATGGCGTCACAGAAGAAGCTTGGCAGACAACTACGCTGAGGCCACGTCGGTTCCGAGAGACCTGGCCACGCGGTCTGGGACGATCCCAATCCTCTCAGGGCGTCGTTCACATAGCGAATCAGAAACATGGGATACTCGCCGCGCCCCGGAGACGAAGCTCGACGAAGTAAGCCAGCGGGAAGCTCGCTCGTTGGGTTTAGCTTTCTCGGGTTACTATGGAAACGCGACCGACTTCGAGTCCGGAGCTGAGTCGGCTGCGCGCACGATACGGGACCAGCAGCGTGAGCTTGAACATTGGAGGGAGATCCGAGAACACTCGTATGACATCAGAGACGTTTCCCCCGAGCTTTTCGAGTCTATCGCAGACTTCTGGGGGCTGAATCGGAGATTGAATGTTTCTGAAGGCGGTACTAGCCACGCGATGTGATCGAGGCGTTTCTTTCCATCGGATGCATATGATCAGTCGAGTTCACTTAGCCATACTCGTCATATGTTCGAGCAGCATCACATCGCCCTATGCATTCCGAGATTGCGCCACCGGGAGACAAGGGCGACATCCAAAGCTACAGTTCCCTTCCCCGTAGACCTACCCTTTCTCGATCCTCATCACCTAACCACCGTCCCTCGACATATTTCGCCTTGATGAAGTCTGCAATGTCCGCGTCGCCAGGCGCCACCCCCTCCGGCCTCAGCCGCTCCCAAACGGCATTCCCGTTCCGGTTGCCCCATTCCACCGCGAGCGCTATAGATTCCGCCGACCAGATGTCGAGATCTACCGATCTCGGTTTAGAGATATGGGTCCCGAGTCCCCGATGCTATTGTGCAGATGACATTAGCGCCCGCGAGTCCACGCAAAGCCATGACGCAGACATACCAATCCACAGCACCTGATACAGAGGAACATGACCATCGGCCATTCCCTCAGACCTGGTCCCATTAGAGTCAGCCAGAATCCTGATGTGCAACATGGCTCCGGTGCTCACTCAGTGTAGCCCAGCGCGACGACCTCATCCCCTTGCCACAGTCTGCGCATCGATCGTTCCCATTCTCATCGGCAATCCTCCTCAGGACCTGCATGTCCATCTCGTCCTTCTTCCCCAATTCCGTGTCGGCAGATTTCGATCGGACCATCTCCGAAGCCGTTGTTAAGGACGTATGGTCGTCTTGCGAACCCTTCAGCTTCTTTCCCCCTTCGGAAATGACCCTTCGGTTCCCCGAAGAGGACGAAGGAGCGATAACCCCTGATCCGATCCCGGCCATCTCCAGAACCTTCTTCTCGATCTCCCCATCGACCGATTCCTCAAACCACCGAGACGAACTGGGCGAGGAGGAGTGCAGAGTCGCCTGCACCGGCGTCAGTCTCCCCGACTGCGACTCAGAGTTCGAAGTCGACGAGCGAGAAGGCACCGGCCGCGACGGTTTGGATCTCGGAATGTCGAGATTCTTGGCGCTACTGTTGCTACCATTGCTGGTATCCAGAGCACCACGGAAGTCGGCCCACTTGTCGCTCGCGATCTCTCGGCTCTGCCGCATGACTTTCTTGAAACTCGTCTTCCGTGTCCTGCGGTCCTCCGAGCTGGGCACCTCGGGAGGCATGGATTTCCGGAGATTCGGGTTTGGTGTGCTGTTTGGCGCAGGGATGGGTAAGCCGAGACCAAGCACTCGACGCGTAGGAAGGGCGTGATCGTCCAGCGACCCAGAGACTGTACGCAGCTTCGAAGCATCGAAGGTGCGAACAGAGGATGTCCCGTTGATGCACGATTCGATAGCATTACAGATCGCATACAACCATTGCTATTGATGTGGCTTAAGCAGGACGCTTGAGACTGAGCACTCTGAGGAAACGACATACCTTCATCTCGGAATCGGAAGTCGCTTGATACAGTCTTCTACCATGGGAAGGGGTGACGATCTCAAAGACTGCTTCAAGTATCAGTCTCTCCCACTAGATGAGGACGCCAGCGGTCTTGACTGACCAAAACGCCTATCGGTACCTCTGCCCTCCCTGACACTCGCAAACTTGAGATCTATGACCGCGTGGGCCGCTTCTGGTTTCCCTAGGCCCGTATCGCGATACTTTTGTCCCTGGCATCAGTCCCCAATCTTACGGTCTCCATCAAAAACTTACCTCGTATATCCTGGAGTGTTCCAATACGACCCAAAACTCTTCGTGCAGGAGTCAGCATCCTTCTCTTTCCGATCCGAAAGGACGGTTTAGCGACTCACTCTCCCATTTCCCCCTTGCACCCCCTTTACTG
>JASZXS010000486.1:0-11427 GCA_035521475.1 Tremellales sp. Uapishka_1 | reverse complement strand
CTGCACCCCTCCCCCCCGTCTCCTTCGCCTTCTCCCCTTCACCCAACTACCCCGCTCCGTTCGGGACCATGTCGCTGGGGGAGACCATCTCTGCACGTGTCGAGCTTACCAGCATCCTCTCGACGTCCACCAAGGGCGTGCGCATGATGACAGAGCTTCAGAGCCCGTCAGCGCGGATCCGATTGGGCGAGGTGATCCACGGCTCGTCGAATCAGGGCGAAGACACGGAAGCTGCCATGCCGGAACTGCAGTCGGGTGAAAAGGTCGATCTGGCGGTCGAGACCGAGATCAAGGAGCTAGGGATGCACGTCATGATCTGCTCGGTCGCATGGGAGACGCTCGAGGGACGCAAGACGTTTCAGCGCTTCTTCAAGTTTATCGTGGGTCCAGCTGGGCCGAGCTGTGTATCTCGGCTGACACCTTGCCAGGTCAACGCTCCGCTGGCGATCAAGACCCGTATCCACACCTCGACCTCGCCGTCGGCCGCCCTCTCGCCGGTGGAGCGCGAAAAAGTCTTTCTCGAAGTCCTCATGCAAAACATCTCGCCAAGCGGTATGCTCTTTGATCAGATCTTTCTCGAACCCGTCCACGGCCTCGTCTCTGAATCCGTTCCCCCGCACGATAAAACCACGCTATTGCCCAACGACACGCGTCAATACCTCTTTGTCTTGTCCCCAGCACCCACCCCCACTACCGGAAAGCGCTCGTCGTTTCCTCCAACCTATGCTGCCGGTGCGATCCTTCCGCTTGGGCGACTGGACGTGTCGTGGTACTCGGGTCAATATCGCGAAAAGGGTCGACTGCAGACATCGACTCTGAATCGGAGGATACCGCTGTCGCCCGCGTCGGCCATGAGCAGGACGGGCTCAAAGGAGGAGCCTATACCACCCGCATCTCCCTCAGGATGGGAGTTTGACCTATCCACCATCGAACCCTTGAAGCAAGTCGACATGGAAGAAGAGTTCAAGTTGAAGCTCCGAGTCGCGGTCCGGACGGCTCAGAACGCCGACTCTACACCGCCGCCCCCTTCCCCCACGATAGCGATTCAGTACCTCTCACGACCGCCACCTCCATCCCAGTCCCATCCCCTGCCACCGATCCCACCACCTCAGAGGGCCCTCTCCCCGCTCTCCCGAAAGGGCACACCCCTCTCGCCAACTTCGCGCCCCCTCACCCCGCTCACCAACTCTCTACGTCAAGCCTCGATGTCGACGCTCGTCTCTCCATTATCTGCCTCGCCCCTACCCCCGCTTCCCGAAGTCCCCACGACCCTCTTCCCACCTCCGCCCGTCCTCTCCAAACCACCAGCCTCGCATGCCAAGCAATTAGCGTCGGACAATCTCATGCGCGGAGAGATATCCTACCTCGGAAACAGCATGACTATCCTTCCGTCTGTCGCCCTCGAGCTGGTGGAAGAGAACCAGGGGACGAGCTATACCGAGCAAGAAGACGTGCCGAAGAGGCTGGAAGCGACGTGGGAAATCGAGCTGCGGTTCCTTGCACTCGAAGAAGGCATCGCCGAGCTGGGCGGGATGAGGGTATTGGTGTTGGAAGACGAGAGCAATTTGAAGGGTAGTGTAGGTCAAGAATGGGAGAGCGTGGGAGAAGTCTGGGTCGCAAGCTAGGAGGCATTGGAGTGGTCGAAAGTCCACCGACAGCCTGGGAGAGTGCACAAGTGAAGTCTTGGTTGCAAATGTGGAATCGCGGGTCTGGCGGGACGAACCTAGCCGTCGTGACTCCCGGTTGCGAGAGTCCCCCGGATCACCAAATCATAGAGATAGCTGTTGCATCATCATCTAGTTGTATTCCGTTTTGTACTACGCGCTTCATCCCACGGCGAACATCAGACACCGAGCCCGAAAAAGAACCTTTTAAAGTGCATAGTGCTACATGTCTTACTTCTTGTCAAACATCTGCTTGATGGCGGCGGTGGAGTACGACTTGGGTCGCTCGAGGGGCATCTGCCGAATTCGTCAGCGCTTGCGAAGACAGGTCAATCGAAAGCACATACACCCAAAGCTCGGTCCCAGATCAACTGAGCGACAACACCAAAGGCTCGAGAAACACCGAAGAGGACGGTGTAGAAGTCCTGTTGGGTGAGACCGTAACTGTGGGATGTCAGTCGACTGGTCTGCTGAGAGAGAGGAATGAAACACGTACTAGGTGAGAAGGACACCAGAGTGGGCATCCACGTTCGGCCAGGGGTCTGCAACGGTATCAGCTCGTGCATGCAAGGACTCTCAAGGAAACCTACTCTTGGCCTTTCCGGCTTCCAAGAGGATGTTGGGGACGATCTTGTAGATCTGTCCAACAAGCTTAAAGAGGTTGTCATCGGGCAGGTGCTTGAGGGCAAATTCTCGTTGAGCGGTGTATCGGGGGTCCTGAACGCCGAGTTTAGTATCATTCGCATGTAATAATCATGACAGCTCACAGTCTTTCTCAAGACGGCGTGTCCGTAGCCGGGAACGACTTGTCCACCCTTGAGAGTGGACCAGACGTACTCGGCAACGGCCTCATCGGAGGGAGTCTCCCCGATCTTAGCCTGCATCTTCTGGGTCCATCGGAGAACTTCCTGGTTGGCAAGACTGACGTTTGTCAATCACCACTCCCGCGGCGCGAAGACCCAATGACATACCCGTGGAGGGGACCGGCAAGACCGTTAAGAGCAGCGGCGTACGACAAGAAAGGATCAGAGAGAGCGGATCCGACCAAATGTCCGGTGTGCGCCTGATAGAGAATCAGCCTCGAATTCAGTGGAATGCCAGACGACCTACAGAGACGTTTCCTCCCTCGTGATCAGAGTGGATAGTGATGTACAAACGCATCAACTCGACAAACTCCTTGTTCTCGCCAAAGCCGAGGAGGGAGGCCAAGTTGGCAGAGTAGTCCTTGGACTGGTCGATCGCGGGGAGCTTGCCGTCTCCGTAGACGTTTCGGAAGATTCGTCCGGCGATGGTGGGAAGCTTGGCAATCAAGTCCATGGAGTCGTCGAAGGTAGTCTTCCAGTACTCCTTCTTGCTGACACCCTCAGAGTAGGCCTTGGCAAAGGCAGAGTCGTGGTTGAGCTGCGGAGGGATCTCATCAGTTCCAAACCGCGGTCGCAAAGGGAAAATTAACGCACGGCGGTGACGGCCAAGGAGAACTGGGACATGGGGTGAAGGGTATTGGGGCATCGGTCGATCAACTCCTCAACGAACTTGGGGATCTCGGCTCGCGCGGCCCATTCCTGGGAGAGACCCTTGACTTGCTCGTCGGTGGGAACTTCTCCGGTCAACAAGAGCCAGAACAGAGATTCGGGAAGAGGTTCCGATCCGCCCGGGGCCGTGGGGAGTTTCGCCTGGCACTCGGGGATAGTCAATCCTCGGAATCGAATACCCTCATCGGCGTCGAGAACGGATCCTTCCCAGATCAGACCCTGTTTAAATCCGTCAGCTTTTGCAAGCTGCTGGAGAGGGGAGATGGGAACGAAGCCACATACCTTGATACCTCGCATACCTCCGTAAGCCTGGTCAACGGTCATTTCGCCGAATGACTTGCCGCCGTGGGCAGCTCGGACGGCCTTGACGTTCTCAATCTCCTTGGGGATCAGCTCGGCCATTCGGTCCTTGAGGGACTGTGCAGCCAGAGCCGACGGGGTGGAAGCAAACGTCCTCGTCAAGGGACGAATCTACGATCCGAAACATCCGTCAGCCACAAATTCTTGCGCTGAGAGTTGCGATATACTGCATACCTGGTTTCTGAGGGTGGATCTGGCAACAAACATTTTTGGGGATATGCTACTAGCTGGTGTAGAAGAAAAACAAGAGGAGAGCGATAAAGTCGGCATTGGGATTCTCGGACCGCCGTATATATGTCCGGTTAATGATACCCCATTGTGGCACCCCTCTTTCCTCTGATTGGCCATCGACAGGACAACCTCTCACATCATGCATCCATCAGCTAGCTAGAAACGCGCATGAGGGTTCCTGTTGGCACCTCCAGATGTAGCTAATTCCTCCATTTCCATGTCACGGGTATTGTCGGCTCGAAGTGCGTGACGTGATCCACCGATCGCAGCACCACATTCTGGACAGTTGGACTCGACCTCGAGACGACATTAGCGAGGTCCAACCCAACACTGAACAAACCATTGCTTGTGTCCGCACTGTAGGGATCCTGCCAGCGCCACCTTCAGAAGAGGTTCTTCCGATGCTCTTACGTCGCCGATGGTGAACGTATGTCCCGCAGGGCATTGGTAGAATCGGCCCGAGGTATCTGTTCTGGTCCCAGTTTCCATTTCGCATTCAAAAGAAGAGAGCTTACTCCATTCGGCAGTGGTGACGACCATGGCGATCTGTCTCTTCTCGTCTATGCTAACCCCTTGGTAGTAGGGAATTCGAATGTCTCGGATGTCTCGATGGTCTAAGCAAAAATCAGCGCCGTCGTCTCTTGGAATTCACCATTGTCGTGTCGTGGCCCATCCGGGCGCTCGCCGCCCGGACCCTCGTATTCTCTATCAAGAGCAGCCAACATTTCCAAAGAAGCTGCAAACGGCTGGTGCGCCTTATCCTTGTCCTGCTGCAGCGGCATGGTTTTTTTGACTATATCGAGAAGTTGTTGGATGTCTTTACAAATAGCGTTGACAAAGAAGTCTTGCTCTTTTTGGTCCCTAGTCGACAGAGCATTGTTGAGCTTGCCGCGATAAAGCTGGTCGACCCATTGCTCAAACTGAGCCGAGAAGCTTTCTGCGAAGGTGGCGATCTCGGGGTGAGTAGTAGAGGCCGAGCGGAATCTTCGAGGTATCTGCCGTTGTCAGGTGAGTTCGTTTGTGTATAACTCACTCTAAGATCAGGACTGCTACAGGCTTGAAAACTTGTAGACCAGTGACAATCTGTACGACTTGAACCTTTTCATAGACGGTTCTGGTAGGCTCCTTGAAAGTTCGGGCATCTAAGCAGTCGGCGATGTTGGAGGTGAAGGTCTCGAGCAGGTGTTCGATATTGGACTCGACCAAGCCGTACAAGGCACTGCAGCGCTCGTCAACGAGTGCCCAGATGCAACTCCCGCAGCTGCACCCACTTCACACTTACGAAAGAGGTGCTTTTGATCACAGTCTCCGATGTAAGGTACTACTGAATCAATCTTGCTCCACTAATGGTAAACTGACCCCGACAAGACCCATGTATGAAGTCTGAAACGACAATCTGTTTGCATTTATGACATTGCCGACACCGCTCGCAACGCTGGTGACGCAAGGCCAAGTCATGATCTCGCTGAGGCGAAGCACCATTTCACCAGGGATCTAATGTCAGCCAGGTCTCAGATCTTTGACATACCCTCGCAACTGACATCAGAAGACTCTGTTTATCTTCATAGGTCTCAAGACGTCAGTGGAGTCTCGGATCCGAGACTTACCCAAAGGCCTCGTTGGTTGGAAGCGTTGAGAGCCAGGATGATCTTGTCGGCATCCACGGGAGAAGTGACTCTGCTACCTTCCTTAGCAGTGCTATCGAGACTCTGTTTGGCGTGACCGGACCCAAGCAATTTGGATGGGAACAAGAGTCCATCCGAAGCTCGACCCTTAACGGCATCGAAGGGCGGAAAGGTTGAATCGACTGCCAGTGTGGTCCCCGTCTTCGGGACAGCCTGCCAGCCATCGTTCCCGCCGGGGTTAACTGATTGTTTGCAGGATTATCGACGTGCTTGTACTTGCATCTGAAGCCGTGGGGGCACTGCCCGCTCGCCCAGTGCAGGTTACATTTCTTCTCCGCCGAGTAGTCGCGTTTGAGGTGGTTGCTATTTTGAGTCATATTGGAGGCTTTAGTGAATACTGCAGTGCATCAGGAAGACATCGACGGAGTGATATATATCCTGCACAATTCGAGCTGACGTGAGCGAAGAAAAAGGGGGTCGGAGAAGCGTGGCCGATGATCCTCAGGGCGATCCCTCCTTTGCATGCTCGTCCCTCCAGGTACAACGTGTTTGGGTCTTGTACCTCCTCACATCATTTTTAGCGAAGGGGATATATTCAGTGAGCGATACAGCAGGGGCGACTCAATGCATCTCGCGGCCTTCACTAATGAGTTCAGGAGGTCCTCCCGTATGCCACTTAGTGGCGAAACGAGGTGGCCAAGTGGCGAAGTGGCAGATGGTGGAGTTGCCAATATTGTATAATCCGAGGGCCAGCATTCAAGCTACTGTATGGCGTTCTTCAATGTTATTATCTGTCAGAATCTGTTCTGTTTTGAGATCAACTACCTCGTAGATCAGCAGACTACACAACGAATGAATATCACGCTGGTCTGGCTCGCTTAGACTTAGCGCAAATGCTTGCCTCCAACCGATCGAAGGCGAATGGGATGAGAGCCATGATGTTGTCCCGTCCGTCAAGCAGCGACGCTGCTCCTCCATTACTCAGCTTGCGACACATCTGAGGTATAAAGAGCGGCGCTGCCGCGCCCGCTGCGAATCTTACGACGGTCTTGGCGGCGAGGGCGGAGCGACGTAGTCAGAGAATGCTTCGATGAAATAGCGGAGAAGCAGACGAGGACCATGCCGAAGCCGAAAGGTGTGCCAGAGCTCGCGGGCGGACCCAGGAACCAACGCCGGGTGACAAGAAGATGGTGCCGTCCAGCTGAAGATGAAGCGCGAGATAGGGACGCATGGTCCGCCTGTAGGCATGCCGGGCAGACGATCTTCGGGGGTCACTTGGTCGCCCTCAGCCGCGTAACTTCCCGCCGAGTAAGTGTTGGTCTAGACCAGGGCATCGGTGTAGTCACAGCTTCTCTGATCGAGGCGTGACCATCAATGCTAGGTCCACCCCGATGTAAACCGGGATGATAGGCAGACCCGTTCTAGTACTGGATAGCTCAGAAGAGAGGGACCTGGTGAGGGCTTTGTGAGCGGAGCAAGCCAGCTAGGGTGACGTACTTACATGGACGACACCGTGGAGACGACAGCAGCTATGTATGTATGGGTCTGCGAATCTCAGAGGCTCGGTTTCGCGGTACGGGAGAAAGGATGTGCTAGGTCGTGGAACTAAGGGGCAACGTGAAGCGCATCCAACGAATTGCAGCGAGATCATTGGGACATGTCGTGGTTGCCCAAAACGAGGAGGAAGTCTCGCTTGGCTCCTTTGTACTGTGGGATTGTTCACGGACATTGTCAGCCGCAGACGGGGTGAGTGATCACCCTCCGAATCTCTTCGTTCCTCTGTCCGGGTCTACTCCGCAGGTCGAGCATGCGCGGCGGCTGGCAAAGGCGGCCGGCCGTCTCGCAAATTACAGTTTCAATCACAATAGATGTGGAGGTTACTTTGTCATTGCAGCTCGGAGTAGGGTCCGCCGGTGCGCTGAATGGAACCCAGAAATCTATGCATCTATTTTGCCTTTGCCTTGGGACTCGGAATGAGAAACCACCATACGGCTTGTAACAGCCTCAAACCGACCAACACACCCAGAGCTCCGGCCGCATGGATCCGGTTGGTCAATGCCCTCGAAACGAAGGCGCCCGAGACCACCCCGAACACACCTAGGACTCTAACGTCCCGCGACGGGGCCAATTTCAACGCAAAGAGGAAAGGGTCGTTCATGATTTCGACCCACTAGCAAGTCGAGTATAGTTAGCGTCTGAAATTGGTGAAAGACGAAAGGCACCCACTGTAGTCGTCAACACAATGGTGGTATTGAGTGGGGATCCGACACGCTGTCCTTGGTGAGCCAGAGCGAGCCAAGTATAATGAAATACTTACCTTGCCGATAATGCCCTGAAGGCCAAGACTGGCCGAGATGAAGCCCAGCGCCGCCATTCCTGTCGCCGTTCGCCAGCTAGGCTCCGGTCGGCCCCTGTTTTTTGCTGTCAGCATTGATTCTCATCAACCTCGCGTCCACCTACACTGCATAGCTGCTCTCGTGACTATAGTGAGCGCACAACGCGCCAGCCATCGCGAGTAGCGCCTGGATAAAAGTCGCTAGAACGAGCCAGCTTCGGTGCTTTGCGCCGATCTTGTCTCCAAACCGGCCGA
This sequence comes from Tremellales sp. Uapishka_1, assembly GCA_035521475.1. NCBI lineage: Eukaryota > Fungi > Basidiomycota > Tremellomycetes > Tremellales > Tremellales sp. Uapishka_1. The sequence goes on along the minus strand of JASZXS010000486.1, from coordinate 3,425 downwards.
GAGAGGCTCCGATAAGAAAGGAGAGCACGGAAGTGAGGGCTTGCTGATCAGGTTTCTGAAATCCGTAGGTCCGTACTCCTATGGGATCAAAGGTTCGAGCGATGGCCAGACCCAACTGCGCTACGTTGCCCCTATCTGTATGTCAGGTGGCTTCGAGAAAGGAAAGATGGATAAATGTACGTTTGGAATCCACACCTGATGCCGTATTATCGATCAGAAAGGGGACTCGGGATACATGAGGTAAACAAACCAGATATAACAAGCCTGCACCGCTGTCAGCGCCTCTGATTCGGCCCTTCTATATTGTCGGACACTCACAGTGAACGAGACGGCACTCGTGAAGCCAGTCAGGAAACAAGCATAGATCGAGATAGCGTTCGCAGACTTGCTATCGATATCGCTCGACAGCTTCGCGCGACATCGCTGTACCAAGGACAATCCCGCCGCGGGTTTGCCTTCTTCGACGGAAGATTCCGTAGAGTCGGATACAACCATTGTCGGCTATTGAGATGGAGATGTAGACGATGAACGAGTGAGGGAGTGAAAAACAGAACGGGAAAACAATCCTTGATTGAGTCCGACGGCCGCCAGGCACGGACGCCAAAAGCTAAGAAGCCTGGGAGCCGCTATACACGCTGATGGCGCTTTCTATCTAAGCATTGACGCCATGTTGGCAATCTCACGGAGAGCACAAAGCTAGAGGCCACTAGAACGGTCCCAGATAGCGTGTATTTGCTCTGCGTCGGTACAGGGTCGCACATCGCGCGAGGGTATATAAGGCATCGGGTGAAGGGAGCCGCATCGTGCGCGATTATCCCGGTACAGAAAGTGAGCAGCTCGCTTCCCGTTGCGAAATAACTGCACCGCAAACAACAGTATCGAGCCGTCGTGTGTCATCATAACGCAACTCGCAGCATGGGCATCGTGAATTGAATATTGATGATGTTCGGGGCTGACAATCATTCTCATGCATCATCAGCAAGGACCAGCTTGTATCCGCAGTTTCTCCGCGTCCCTCCTCCATTGTGTAACGGCCATTGCTCGTCCACCTCGTGAGTCATTTCGAATCCATTCTTCTCTAGAACCCTCCTCGACGCCGTGTTCCTCCTCTCGGCAAACTACGCACAAGTGAGAAGCGACTCATCTTTACAGAAGCACCACGAGCTTACGGCTAAAACGATACTAATGCCCATGTAAGGCTTGACCCATTGCTGTAGGACGGTGTTGACGACCTCGGTCATCAAGCCCTTCCCCCCGTACTCTGGCAGAAGGTCATATGCCATGTACCAAGTTTGCTGAGGGAGCGGAATGGCGGCCAGCTCGCCAAGAGTACACGGCTTTCCGTTGATTTTTGGATTGAGGCGTATCATTCCTACAACCTTCCCAGCAGGGTTGCGGATCGCCTGGAAGGGGAAGCCCTGTATGTGCGACTTGCCCGGGGTGTGATGTGAGAGGTCTCTACAGAGGATATTCGTCTGCTCGATGCGCCTGTCGAGGTTAGCGTCTGCGAGCGTAAACCTTGCGAGTCTTCGGCGGGACCATGAGCGCGACAGATACTTACGGTCTGGGCTTGTTGTAGCTATACTGCACCACAGGGGGCGAGTTGCAGAGCTCCACCTGGCTCACGAACGTCAGTCCGGTCTTACTCTGTCCATAACCTGATACCAAGCGAGCAGCATACGAGAGCGTGGTCGTCAGTCTTGCGCCAGAGGGTGAGCCAGATGTCCGCCCTGGAAGGGAGCGCGAGGTAGTGCTCTTGCTGGACATCATCCCATCTCAAGAACCGACTTGGGGTCAAATTGCTATTGTCGACCATCTCGGTCGGTCTCTGAAGAGTGCAATCGAAGGGAACTGGATTTGAAGAGGGAGCTCTGCTTTGTAGTGAACGAGGAGTGGCTTAGTGTGGGCGTGAATGGATGGGGTCAATGGATCGTCGATAAAGGAGCGTCTTAAACGAGGCTTGCGAGTGCGAAGTGATGGTGGCGTCCGAGACAGCCTATGATAATTGCACTGACCTAAGCATTGGCGTGGGACTCGTTTCCATCTGATTCTTTGCGTAAGGTCTATACCTCCGCTTCCCGTCACCAGTGACCTGCCTGTTCCTACTTAATCCTGCAAATGCCTGCGTGTAGAGAATGGTTTATGCAGGAAATCCTAAGCGGGAGAAGGCTATACTCGGAATGTATCCCCAGACCCCAATCACCCCAAGTCTAACCCTACTACAACCGCCTATACAACCTGAACCAGCATCGCAGATTCTCCAGCTTGCACTCCCACTCCCTCCCCTCCTCTCCAAGCCTGAACCACCGACTGTCCTCCTCCTCCACGACCTCCCACCCGCCCTGCCGTCCGATAAGCACCATGTCGAGTATCATGAAGATCGGGTACTCCCTCCCCTCCGCCCCAAGCGCAAAGTGAGAGATGTCACTTGCCGAGTCGGCGACGAGGAATAAGGTCCCCGGAGCTGAGAGCTGGGTTATGCGGGCGAGAAGCGAGAGTGTGGCTGCGCGCGATTGGGCAAAGAGTTCCGTCAGGGTGAAGAGAAGGGTGAGGAGCGTGGAAGATGGAGAGGAGGGGGTGAGATGTGAGGCAAGGACATCGGACGAGAGGAGATCCGCCTTGATGTATTCCACCGCGAGGGTTTCCGATGGCAGGGACCATTCTTCGCGTATCGTGTCTTCGAATTTCGATAACGTGCGGCTCCAGTCGCCAATATCTATCCCGACCCACTCGCAGCTAAAGGGCTGACTCGCTTTCACCAGGGCCGCCACGGCGAGCAGTTCCGATCCGGCACCTCCTCCGAGCGATATAACCTTTCTCTTCTCGCTGCCTTCCGCTTGCGCCTCCTCTTCCCACCCAAACGCCTTGCGTAGACCTTCTAGACTCCCCAGCAGACTCCGGAATCCTATGGCACGGCTAGGGACCCATCGCCCCGCATACACGTCCAGCATGCCCTCGTTTCCCGAGTTGAAGACCTCCAACCATTTCTTGTCGTACAGAAGCGTCTTGATCTTCTGAATCCGAGACAGAAAGTCGGGCGATGTCAACGTAGGTAGAAGAGCTTTGCGTATAAGTAGGAGCACGTCGGCATCGGAGGGCGTGGCTAGGTGGGCTGGGAGAACGGATGTGGAGGAGATGGAAGCGCTGGCGGCGGCATTGGCTGGTGGCGGATGATGCAGTTTCTTGGGAGTCTTGACCCTCGCACTTTTCGGTCGAGGAGGCAGCTGCGAGCTTTGAGGAGGAGCGCGGGAGCGGTGCGTCATTTGGACTTTGACGAGGATGAAGGGTTCGCTTGTTGGCCTGTTCCTCTCTCTGGCTGAAACCGAAAATCAGTCCAGCACGTGGCGCGGAGGACCTCCACCAGCGGAATTAGCAGTGGGAAACCCCGATGTGGCACTGGTTTCGCCTCCCTCGCCCCGGCCGCC
>JASZXS010000485.1:0-11401 GCA_035521475.1 Tremellales sp. Uapishka_1 | reverse complement strand
GAATAAGGGGAAGGTATGGAAGAAGCGGGTGGTGGGTGAAAAGAAGGATGACTTACGGGGTAGGACAAAAGATGGCAGATGATGCTGTGGAGAGGTGGGCCGCTGAGGGGGAGACGGACCAGTGCGCGTATGGGGTAGCTTGAGGCTTGATGGAGACTGGCCCGTATGCTATGCTCTGCGGATGCGTGACGGACAAAGAGAACACGGCCAAGATCTACCTCGTCTCCTGTTGGCTGTTGGCTGCAATTACCCAAACTCTATGGGATCGGGTTGTGTGGCCTGACGCGGCCCTGAAGGTGTCTGGGAAATAAGCTATGGCGCGCTTCTGCCCCCCCCCGGCTAGCGTCCTCGATCCCCCCGCTCAACCACGGCACCGTCGACGCCTCCAAAAGGTACAAGCGCCAGTCATCTGGCGACCAGGATGACGACGTCGAGCCAGTCAATCGTCACTCGATTATGGATCCAGGTCCCACCACGGCAACAGCTGAATTCTCCGACGGGTCCATGGCGGGCGGGGGGGTCATGGGCGATGCATCCTTACCGAGGGTACCGTACTGCTGCGACGACCACGGCTGAGCATCCCCCCTCTCGACACTTATCCGCCCAAGCCCCGACTCGAGCACCCGCATCCGTCCCTTCGCCCAATGGCAATGCCGGAAAGCAGCGCTGGCAGGGCAGGCCCGTAACGGTCGAGACTAGAGTATGCATCAAATTCCGACGCGCGACGCCTGCGACGCAAAGTAAATCCGAGCCCAAAAAAGGGGTCTGATTCCGGCGAGCTCAGCACGTGGGGGCCCCGCGACGAATTTCCCTTTGTCCTCCTCCGTTGTCTCGCTTTCGGTCCACCATATGGCCCAGCTCACTGGTCAAAGCAGCCTCTCCCTCTCACCCACCATGTCCCTCCTACCAGTCATCGCTGCCGTCGACAACTTCCCCTCGCATCCTGATGCATACCCGTCTTTCCATCCCACGACAAAAGAGATCTACACCCCATTCCACCTCACGTTTGCAGACCATCTCGCCGGCCTCCCGCCCGTCGGCTTGCTTCGACCGAACGTCCTCACCGAGCTGCTCAGTGACGACCGAGACGAGAAGACTTGTCCCTGGCAGTTCTATCGCGAGGAGTCGGCTGCTGACGACGGTGACCTCGTCGTCAGATGTGTCTTCTTTGCCGACTGGGTGCTCAAGGACGGCCGGAGTGGCATGAGCGCTGTCATCAAGGCCGTGTGCGAGGCATGGCGCGATGGAGGAAAATTCCAGGCGCCCCTAAGTGGTCAGTCGTCCGATCTCGTCGTATTACATGTCGTGCTCCCGCTAACGTTCTCACTAGGCTGGCGAAACGAGACCTACATGATCTATGCCTCGCCGCGCTCTTCCGTCTTCCCAGAGCCCACAAGTGCTCCTTTGACCAACATCGCCTTTGACTGCGAGCGCTCGGCTTGTGCCGTCTTTGGCTTTGCGACGTACGGCGTCCATCTGACCGGTATGTGACTCATCTACATTGACAAGTTCACTGAGCGCTTATGGGATCCGATATAGCATACGAGGGCGAAGGAGCCGATATGAAGATCTGGATCCCCAGACGCAGCGCTACCAAGCCGACGTGAGCAATCTGCATCCACATGACTATCATTTGACGCTAAGGACTCGGCAGCTGGCCTTCACTATTGGACAACGTACGGTTTTTTCCTTTACAAAAGAATAACCTCTGATGACCTGCAGACTGTCGGAGGGGGTATACCCTCCGGCATGAAACCCTTCGACTCCCTCATCAAGGAATGCGACGAAGAGGCCTCCTTTCCCGAAGCATTCGTCCGCAAGCACGTGAAGTGAGTCACCAGCAGGGCCAGCTCCTGAGACAGCTAGATCGACCGGCATTTCGTCGTACTTCTATATCACCACCGAAGGATATCTGCAGCCTGGTCAGTGCGCTCGATTCCCCCTTTACACTCCCTCCGTCCACGAGCTGATCCCACGCATACTCCGTAGAAGTCGAGTACGTCTACCGTCGATGATCCCTCACCATTCACTGATCGGTAACAGATACACCTACGACATGAAACTGCCGCTTCAGTCCGATCCGGAATACCGCAAACCGACTCCGCACGATGATGAGGTCGAGTCATTCAGCGTATGTCTCTACTGTCAATTGCATGCAAACAAACCGCCAGCCTCGCTAATGACCCCACCTCGCCCAGCTTCTCACCATCCCGCAAGTCCTCGCCGCGCTAAAGAACAGCGAATTCAAGCCCAACTGCGGTCTCATCCTCGTCAATTTCCTCGTCAGACACGGCATCATCACCGTCGAGAACGAGCCAAACTACATCGAGATCTCGCAGCGCTCCCATAGGAAGCTAGGCGTCGCTCTGCCATCTGGCATGTGAGGCCCCTCGAAAGAACTGCACACCTTACATATGCACGCACTCGCGTTTCCCCATCTCTGTACCCAGATTATGCATAGATGGGCACCAGCTCAAATGGCTTTGCAGGCGTCGGCTAACCACCTGAGTGCTCGCTCGTCGCCTACGTCCCGCAGTAGCGGACCCAGCTTTTCCTCAATCTCCCGATGATAACTATTCAACCATTCCTTCTCGGCTGGGATCAGCAGCTGCAAATCCACCAGTTTCGTTTGGATCGGACACTATCGATGTCGTCAAGACTAAAACCCTTCCAACCACGAAGATTGACCCACCATCGTCACGTGCTCCAGCTCCAAAAACCCTTTCTTCCCGAAGTTCCACTTCGTCTCAGCCATCTTGATCACGACGATGTTCTCAATCCGGATCCCATATTGGCCGTCGAGGTAGAAACCAGGCTCGTTCGACATCACCATCCCTGCTTGCAGCGCTGTTTCGTTATATCCCGTCCGTTGACCTACGCCATGGGGACCTTCGTGGACGTTGAGGAAGGCTCCTACACCGTGAGACGTAGAGTGACTAAAAGGGGGCGATTAGGCGGATAGTCGGGGGGCGACTTGGACTCACCGGTAATCTAGACCATCGGACCAGAGCGGTCGCCTGGCTAGGATATCACTTTCGAACGGTCAGTGTGCGACTCTATAGTAGGTCATTGGAGATGTACAGGACATAACCTAAAAAAGCGAGTCAATAAAGCCGATGAGGAACCCGCTGGCTGACTCACCAGTGGTTCCCTGTGGAAAGACGACGGTATCCAGAGCAATGTGCCCTTGCAGCTGCAACATCACGGTCAACTGGTGTTCTCTGTCTCTGAATGACACTCACAACTCTCGTGAAGGACCTTTTCTCGTCATTGGACGGGGTACCGAAATGCTGCCTCGCGATCAGTCATTTCTTTTATATACTCGTCCAGACATACCAGCGTCCGCGTCACATCCGTGGTCCCTATATCCACATCTGTTAGTCGAAGCAGACTCGCCCTCGCTGCACTAAACTCTCACCATCCAGATATTGAGCTAAACCCGCCGGTCAGATCTCGTCCCAGCGCTTCTACCACTCAACCTACCTCCCGAATCGCACAAATACATCTGATTCCTGTCGATGACTGCACTTCCGACTTTCGGTGGCGCGTAGTGTATCACAGCTAAGGTTGCGTTTTCGAAATAACTCTCCCTCGACAGGGAGAAACTCACCGGCATTTGCCCCACTCGAAGAGATTGTCTCGAATGACAGGCCCTTAAACCATTTGTTCTCCCTGTCCGAATATCAGCATACACCACAAATCCCACCAGTCGCCAACGAAAACCCACCTCCTATATCCCTCAAGAATCTCTGCCGCATCGTATTCTGTCCATACCTCTCCCTTCCCAAGCACCTCTTCCAGCCATGCAAAGTATCTGACCAGGGCCATCCCGTCGCGAATATGGCTTTGCCTGAATCCCTCGATCTCGGTCTGAGCGACTCCGTTCTCAGCTACGTTTTGTTTTCACGTCGTCCGCCGCTTACCGCATTCTTCTTAGCTTTGGCATCCTCGACCATCGAGCGCCTGACCTCGACGTTGTCCTTTCGTATACTCAATATCGTCGCCGAACCGCGATATGTAGAAAGCTCACCTCCCCGACCGCTTTCGCTATTGCCCAGCTGGTCTTCATCCCAATGAGGACTTTATCCGTCTTGACAATCTTCTCTTTTCCCTCTTCTTCCTTGACCTCTTCCGTCTTTACCGGCCCGCCTTTCCTTTTCTCTTTCAATAGCTCACCCCACGATTCAAGAGCATTCCAGACATGCTCATACTCCAAGATGGCAACTTTACTCTGATGCAGATATTCCCGGACTTCCGGGGTGAGAGAAGACGGGTGAAGAAAGAGGGTGCAGTCGTGAGGTGTCACAATGGCGTAGGCGAAGAACACCTGGGATGCATCTCACCATAAGCCGGCATACCCGTGAAGTGACGAGATGAATCCAACGTACGGGATTGTAGGGAATATCGCTCCCTCTCAGATTGAACAGCCACGCGATCTCGTCCAGCGCTCCGACGACCATCCCTGGGCTTCCAGATTTCACTAGTTTCTCCCTCAGAGCGCCTAGCTTTTGCAGGACCGGTTCGCCAGTATACTCGTCTGCAAGATGAAAGATGGGGTTTGCCGGCCGAGCCGGTTGGTCGTCCCACATGAGATCGATGAGGTTTTCCTTGATGGGGACGAAATACGAGTTGTTAAAGGTCGAAGCTAGCGATCCGCTATTGGCCGCAGACCCCTGTGACGGAGAAACAAGGGAGGCCGAGAGAGTCACGGACTCGGCGAAGGGCATCAGGCGGGGATCTATCCCGATCCGAGAAGAGGGTGCGAGGCCCTGTGCGGGTGGTCAATGAGCTGTTCCAGTATGTGGGTGGGATGGTGGAGCACCTACGGTCTTCAACCATTGTCCCCAATTTGGCACATCCGGTAAACCCGACTTCATCAAAGTCCACCTGAGAAACAAGCATCTATCAGTCGAACCCGCGTACATGCTATGTAGGCAGTCACCCCTCGCCTAGCTGTTTAGCTGCTTGTAGCCAGTATCTCCCGTCCGTCCAGCAACGTGCTTCTTCTAGCGTTATGACTGCACATCCCGCTGAGCCAGTAAAAGAAGTGATGAACGCTCTTCTCGCATCGCATGGAGCAAGGTACTCGGAAGCATCTACCAGAGAGGTTGTCAACTAAGCTTTCGCCATATCTCCAACAGACTCACGAGCGTCTTCCGAAGGAACGACACTGCCGGTTTTTAGTAAGACTGTCTTGCGTTTGTACTCTGGTGATCAAACAGCTCACTATGCATCGATTTTCCTTTCCCTCATCAACCCCCTCAGGACCTCCAGCTTGTTCTTCGAATTCAACGACGTCATGGCGGTGGAACAGTATCGCCTGATGCCCTTGGCGGGAGAGCGGATATTCCTGAAGAACAGATTGCTAGAAGTAAATGTCTAGCAAATGGAGCTATGTGATGGGAGGAGCGGCCCCGAATCGTTCATGCTTATGTATGGTGGTCCGTCTGAGATCTGCAGAGGAACAGAGGAGGTCCTCCACCTGACCTCTTCGGTCACGCCCGAAGTGGCAATGTGGCTGTCTGCATGGTGCGGCATTGGCATCGTGTGCGCTCGTCTTGGTGATATGGGGATCTGTATCGAGGTAACCTACCATTAGAGAGGATCCCCAGCAGCCAGAGGGATCGTGGATCCACGTCCTTTCTCGTGCCAGACTGTTTTAAACTTGCTGACCGGTTGTCGCGGATAACCGAGGACTACCGGCCAGTCCTTGGGTCTGTAGTGTTTGCTGCGCCAATGCATAAACTCGGCTCGTCTACCTTCAAGCGAGTTCTTCTTCTCAACATAGTCATCTCCAGAGGAATCAGTGCTCAAGTAAGCAACGAATAAACAAGAACTAAACTCATTCGTGCCCCAGTCCTCCTGACATCATCCTCCATCAACCATCTTTCGTCTCGCAGAAACAGCTATGCATGATTTGAGAGAGAAACAGAGTGTCGCGATGATGTTGTACAACCAATCGAATGCTAAAGAAGAAATTAAGAAATCGTCATCTCCAAGATGTCTTTGTTTGGTGTATGGTAGGGTGAGTTTCGAAGAGATACCTCTAGAGAACGGTATCATCGGATGGATCTCGGTTGCGGTATAGCTTCGCCTCCTTTGGTGGGTGATAGTTTAGGCGTCGTCGATTTGGTGGACGCGTGACTTCGAATCTTGACCAAGACGTCCCTGATGAAATCAATCAGTTCACACCCCCTCGAGAAACGATGTACGGTGGTAGGAAGACTGACCTCGCATACTGCACTTTGTGCAGGACCTTTTCATGCCGCGCTCTTGCCTTCTCCGATTGCTCCGCGATTTGGGGTCGCAAGAGCGCTTCCAATGACCATGTGCGCAAAACGTAATGTTTATCGATGAGCGAGACGACGAGGCCGCCAGATGACAAGATGAGTTTACTGTGGTCGTAAAAGTTGAACTATAAGATCCGCGTCAGTCCCGATTCCTTCCGTTAAAACAGAAGACTCGCCTGGAGAACATCGTTGCTGAGCCTGAAGAGGATCACATGCTTCATCCTCAGGTATTTGGTCACAAAGACCATGCCTCGCGTGAGAGCCTTGTCTTCCCAAGTGTATTCCTGGTTGCCTACCAGTTTATCCATCATGTACCCCTCGAAGTGGCGCAAGAGGTACACCTTGTTGTTCAGGTCTTTCGGGTGGTCATCTATCGCGTAGTTCTTGCGTATACCCTGGACGAGATCGCCCTGAGTCGCCGGCTGTATGTGGTCGAAATGTCTGTCAATCGTTCATTGAGTCGGTATCTTTGCAAACTCGACGCAACGTTCTCAACTCACTGCTTCCCGGGAGACAAGGCGAGGCACGTCGAGTCATTGAAATGCACCGTCACCGTGCCGTCCGTCATGGCGAAACCCATCCCGTATTTTGTACAGTAATCCAGCCATGAAATGACAAAGATCTTTGGCGCCGGAGGCTCGAGCGGTATGTCTTGCGACCATTAACTCCTGCCCCGCTACTCTCCTTTCGAACACTCACTCGGTGTTCTGAACCCAGATCCCATTTCCAACCCGTTGACCAGATTCTCGGCATACAGATCAAACAGCCCTGCGCCTAGATTGCGCGGCTTCGAAGGCTCCTGATACTGTGGTTGTGGCGGGGCCGGCGCGTGGTTCCTCTGTGGCAGCGTCGTTGCCGGTCCCAGGGCGCGGCGAGGACTCGCCTCGAAAGCGGGTCTATGCGTCGAGGTGGCCATCTGAGATACGATCCGCATCTTCTGATGCTCGAGATTCTCTGGCTCTTCTTCTTCGTCCTCTTCACCGACAGCTGCCATGGTGGCCTTGTGACTACCTGCCGACAGTCGAGAAGCTTTGCGCCGCACAGGCGACATGGTAGACACGGCGCCCGCGTCGGCGAGCTTGCGCAAAAGGGACGGCTCTTTGATTGCTGTCGGAGCTTGTACGAGGGGTTGGCGAGCAGAGCTATGATCGATCAGTTCCGATCGCTCAACAGGGAAAGCAAAGACATACTTGATAAGCGCCGAGATTGGACTGTCCGGTTGAACGGCCTTCTTGAAGTCTCTCTCCTGCTGCAGGATCGACGGTCCCAGAGCCGACTTCAAACGGCTGTTATCCGTCACTATCGGCAGTTTACCACCAACGTATGCCCTGGCACACAGTCTCTCGAAGTTCCGACTGCTTTGCGCTGCCGTGAGATTATGAAAGTCGGGAGCGGTATCGTTTGCCGAGATGGGAATAAAGGCAGGGAAGGGGCCGTTATGGAAGAATGGGTGTTTGAGGATATCGTCCAGGCTGGGGCGCTTGTCTGGAAAGATACGTTAACCCGTGAAAGGTTTCGCATGATGACCCAAGACTCGCCTGGATTGGGGTTGAGGACAGACATGATCAGATTTTCAGCCGCGGGTGTGATCGGCTTGTCGGGGGGGAACTCGTATCGGTTATCCTTGATGCGTTTGTAAATGGTATTGACATCTTTGGTCTGGAATGGCGGTTTCCCGATCAATAATGTATATCTGCGTCCCCCTCCCGTAAGCCATACGCCGAATCCCGTGATAAGCGTCGCCTTACATGATGACTCCGATCGACCAAATGTCGACCTCGAAACTGTGCCCATTGGCCTGATCAAACAAGACTTCCGGCGCGATGTAGTTGGGTGTCCCGCATATCGTCCTGGCCCAACCATCAGCCGATTTCCCACTCTTTTTCCTCCTTCCAGACCCACGTTTTCCTATCTCCGTTCTCGATCAATGCCGCCAGTCCGAAATCGCCGACCTTGATATCCATATTGGCGTCCAAGAACAGGTTGCCCAATTTCAAGTCGCGGTGGATGATGCTCTTTTCGTGCATGTGCTGACAAGCCGAAATCAGTTGAACAAGGTAAAACCTCGCCTCAGCTTCGGGCAGCCGTTTGCGGCGGCGCATGAGGTCCATCAAGCTCTACCGTCATGGACTCCAGTCAGAAACCCCCCTCAGCGGATCATCAACAGTCCACATACCCCATTCTCGCACAACTCCAAGACCATGTACACATTCTCGTCGTCCTCGAAACAATCCTCGAATCCGACGATATGCGGGTGCTGGAGCATCTGGTGCAGCTTGATCTCCGCCCATAGCTGACCGTGCCCCCATCAGCTGCGATGCTCTTTCTCCTCACATTCCAAGAACCCCCGTACCTTTGTTTTGTTCCTCTTCGACTTGATGGAAGCCTTGTTGACGACCTTGACGGCCTTTCTCTGCGCCCGCTGATTCTGCACTTCGTACACCCTCGCAAATCCGCCCTGAGATGCTCTTGTTAGACGCCTGGCGCTGCGCTGGCCGATGCGGTCCACCTACCTCGCCCAAGAACCCGACTCTGGCATACTGGTACCCCCTCTCTTTATCCTTGATCGTCAACGGTGGGCTCGGCGGCACCACCTTCTCCTTCTTGACCTCCTTTGGCCTGACCTTGGTCACTTCCGCATGATCTACCTCGACCATCGTATTCGTATCGACAAAAGCGCCCCGGTGTGCAAAAAGAGGTTGGGTGTCAACAAAGCGCAGCGGACCGAAAGTCAGTCACGCGCGGAAACAAAACAGACAAGGAATCATTTTTACTTTATTATCCGATTTTCTCCCAGCAGGAGCGTCGTTGAGAAAGCATCTTCATACATGTCATTCCGTAGCAAAACTAGCACAGTGTGGTGAGGGAGAGCAGGAGGAGAGGGGGATAATGAGAGTGATGAGTGGGTGTCAGATGCAGCACTTTTGATATTGAAAGACGAAGAGGAAAAATTGACAATCCTAATCCTTCCCGCCCTTGGTCTTCAGACCCGACAGCATCTTTGCCAGACTCTGGATCTGACCTTTCAGTTTCGGTTTATTGGGCGACTGCGATGTGCCAGGCAAGTGCGAATGCACAAGAGACGGCTCGACGATGGTCGATGTCGATCCATTGGACGATAATGCAGGCCTCGACGACGAGACTGTCGAGGTGTCGATGAGCGACGGGATGGATTTTGACGACGATGCCGGTACGAGGGGTTCGTTCACCCGCGACAGATTCGATCTCGCCGCCGGTCGAGTAGGCGAGGCGATGGGGACCGAGGTGCGGACCCCATAGTTCGCTGAAGGCGGTACGGAAACGTAGGTCGTCGAGGTCGGGATCGCCGACGTCGTGACGCCCCTTGCCGAGTAGTCGGGTCGACGACCAAACATGCCCATGGGCTCCAGGCTCGCCGTGATCGCCGCGGCAGCCACGGCGGCCTGTCGCGACCTCGAAGTCGATGCGGACTGGTCGGCGATCCGTCTTCGCCCCTCATTCAATCGCTCTCTCCCGCGTCCCGTCCGCCAATCGTCGTCTTCTGGTCCGCCTCCAGTCGAGCTACTCGTCGCAGACGATACTGGACCAAAGGACGACAGCGCGCTCGAAATGCCGGACGAATTGGTTACAGTCTGCTTATGTTGTCCGTGGGGATCCAAGTAGCCCTTGCGTTGATGTTGCAGTTGTGCCGGGGCCGACCAGTTTCCACCGCTCGCATCGTTTCGCTCGCTGACTCGTCTTGCAAGAGCCGCCAGTTCGGGATTCCCATTGGATTTCAATAGGTCCTTCCATTTCGACTTCTTGGCTGCGACCTGGGATGGCGTCGTGCCCAGCGGAGGAAAGGCTTCCTCGTTACTCAGTTCCAGTGGGGAGGAGACCTTTGACAAATCCCGCGCAAGCGATTGCGATGCCGTCGCCAGTTCCTTCAACAGCGCATCCCTCTCTTCCTGCGTGGGCTTGTCGTCTCCCTCGCCAGCAGCGGCCGCTGCCAAAGCCGCCTGCGCAGCCTTCCCCTTGCGCACGCCTCGCTTCCGCCGCTTGGTCGTCGATAGCGACCGAGACTCTGCATCACCTCGAGTCGTAGCATCCACGCTGTCCATCTCGGGCGACGGGTAGTGCGATGAGTCGATAGGGGTTGGCTGTTCGTCAACGGTCGTAGCAGACTTTATCTCGTCCACTTCCAGGTCAGGGGTGGGCAGAAGACCCGCTGCATCCTGCTCCATCATCTGCGAGGGAGGCGGAAGGTTGGATAAGGTAGGCGTGGAGAAGATGGGTTCGGCCATCGATGGCGGGGTCGACTTCATCTGACCAGGTGCAGTGGATGTAAGAGCACTCGTGAACGAGCTCTTCCTGTTGGGTTCCCGTGCGTCCACTGGCGACTTGACAAACAGGCCCTGGCCGTGGTCCGGGTTCCTGGTTTCCAGTCGAGTGATCCGCAAGTCCCGAAGCGCCGATCGACCACCAATCATGTCTGGTAGACTCTTGATCCAGTTTCCCAATTCTCTCGCCGACACCCTGTCCTCCACCTCGACACACAGCACCCTCTCGGCGATGTACGAGGCCACTTCTCGACCGATCCCCGTGAACTTGGCCAACAGGAATCCCACGGGATCGTTGAGGAAGTTGTCGAAGTTCATGTCTCCTTGCGTCGGGTCCTTCCAGGGATTTCGGTGGAAGAGCATGTTGATCAACACGATTCCCAACGACCAGACGTCCGCAGGTCCGGGAAGGTAGGTGGGTCCCAGGTTATTTCGACATTCTAGATCACAGCTACGTCAGAACTCTTACCCACACGAACAAGTTGTAAGAAGCTCACCATACGACATGTACGGCTTACTCCCGCACTCCACATCCCCACTCTCCTCTTCTGTCGTGGCGAGCCCAAAGTCGGTGAGCTTGACCACAACCATCCGTTTCGCCTGCGGGCCGAAATCTTCCCCATCCGTTTCCGCCGACTCCAACTCGACCGAATCGCAACAGATAAAGTTCTCAGGCTTGATATCGCGATGACTGACACCGGCATCATGACAGACCGCGACCGCTTCGCACATCTGCGAAAACATGGACGCAATCAATCGTAGACGCCTCGAAGTCAGGAGGGTATTGGCCGAGAAGGCCGAGAGGAGGGAGGG
>JASZXS010000484.1:0-11425 GCA_035521475.1 Tremellales sp. Uapishka_1 | reverse complement strand
CTTGTAACCCTCCCTCACTCACCCTCCGAGACCATAGTATCTCCTCCAAGCCGCGGCCGTATTGCCGATCCCGACCCCGGCGCCCATTCCCATCGCAGCCAACGTACCCGGCATGCCCATCCCCTTGAAAAGTGGCGATGAGTTTTGAATAGACGCCTTTCTAACGGTGAACTCACTGCTGCGCCAATCCCGACGTTTGGGCCGGGGTATCGCGTACGTACGGCGGGATAGATGCCTACTCTTCCTCCGCCAGGGAGGGTCATGGTGGGGAAAGGGATCCTGTGAGGTGTGAGTAACGTGTGAAGAAGGAGAGGAGACGTACTCTTGGGGATTGACGTTGGGATGGTGGATGAGGTATGGGTTGATGTTCGTTGGCATCGTGCGAGTGCTTTGAGGTCTTTCGATTCTCCAGCGAGTCTGGAGGTGATAGTGAGGGAAAGAGAGGGAACAGCGTTCGCTTAGATGACCAGACACTCCTTTGTCCATGGTCCCTACTTCTAGATCCCTTTCATCCTCGCTTACTTCTCGCCGGGTACTGCTCCTTCCATTCAGTTCGTCTGCGAAGGTCTAGTGCTGAAAGGGGTAGCAAAACTCGAGATCGGCTGAACAGGTAAATAGCAATACATCTATATGACAACTCCACACGTCTCTCGCTACCCTGCTTTATTCTTCGTCTCCGGATACCTTACACCTTCTCTCCTATATACACACTGCCTTTCCTCCTGTGAATGATCTCCAAGATGATCTTTTACCCCTCTATGATCAGCCTCATGACCATATGCTTAAACACGGGAATTGCCTACCAGGGGACCGTAATATGCCGCGAAGTACACGACCAGAACAATGACAAGCGGCAATTTCTGGTTGATGAGCTCGTACAGCAGATTTGAGTGCGTCAGAATCCCCTGCTTGGTGACCGCGACGGTCTCCTTTCCTATATCCAGGAGACCGAGGAGAGCCATCGCGAGGCCAAGGGCGATCTGGGTCCCGTGAATGACCCAGTGGGCTATCCCGATGTAATGATACCAAATCATGGATCTGAATGCACACAAGATCAAGACCCCGCCCTGGATAGCACTCGAAAATCAGCGAGCGGATCCAACGACCGTAAAATAACTACGCACGGCTGTAGGGAACAACCAAAGCGTTCCACTTAACGCTAGATTGAGTGGTTCCGCAATGATCTCCAACAAGAGAGCGCTCGCTTCGTCTCGTCGTTGTCCTTCGAGTGTCGCATTGGTCGTGTAGGTCGAGTTGATCTCGTACAATGTCCCGAGGGTATTCAGACTCTTTTCGCTGAGCTCTATGCCGTAGCTCTACGATCGAAATGAGTATCTGCCCTAGTGGGATGAGGAGATCAGACGACTCACGTTGCTGGTCTGCAACAGGATCTGACCAAAGTACTGATAGGCCAAGAGGCTCGGATCGTCCGTTGGTACACTTTCCTGAGACAGATCGTTGATCAAGGTGATCTCATCCGAATACGAGGGAACAAGTTCCAATCGTCCGAGATAGTATCGCACATTCTGACTGACGACCGTCAGGTTGCTCCCACCGGCATCGATCGCGGCGACAGTCTGTCCAAACTCCTGGGAAACCAGGAGAAGTCCATGACCGAACGAAATGACAAGGATGCAGTTCTGGACCAGCGGTCAGCTGGTATAGCTGCTCTACGGACAGCGGGGGAGAGGGACTCACGACCATCGCCGCGATGAACAAGAGAAGACCAAAATGCAGCGGCAAATGTATACCCTGCCAAAGAAGATTTCTTTTCGCAGAGATCTCTTCGTCTTGATCGAATCTCGCGAAGAGGAAACACCAAAGCATGATCATGATGGTGATAGCTGAGCGCCACTCATTAGCCCTGTTGGTCACCAGAAGCGAATTGGTAGACCGACTCAGGAAGACTTGGCCATACGTCGCGAAGTTCGATTCGCTTAGGCCCGAGATTGCTCGATTGAAGGCACGAACGATCGAGACCAACCCTTCACCTCTAACGCCGATAAACTGATCAGCTGTTCTTCTTGTACAAGCACAACGCGGAGCACACACAAGATAATCAAGGTAAACGCTCCGTAGCGGTTCGCAATTCTGTTTGTCATCATGTGAACGTGTTTCCCGGTTGTGACCTGGATCCGCAAAAGCGTGATCTCAACAACGATTGCGAGATAGAAGACGACGACTTTTGCGGTGCTCTCGCCGGCGGAACGGGCAGGGAGGAAAGCAGCGATGATGGTGAGAGTGAAAGACACAAGCAAGCTGGCTACGGTGATCCAAAGTGGTTTGACACTTCGCTTGGCCCTTTTGCCGTACCATGCGCCTACGAGGTGATCAGCCCTGACATTTCCGATGGCGCCGAGACAGCTTACAGAGACTATACTGCGCTGCCAAGGTGACCCTCGAAATAGCAAAGGACAACAGGACGGTCGTCCAGCTATCGTCCGCAGCGGCTGATTGATATTGATGAGGAGCGTTCATCTGGGCCCAGCTCCAATGACTGCTCACCATGCAGCGTAGCGAGGTCGTCGCTGATATCCGGCACGTATTCGGGTTGCCGAATCAGGTCTGGATTCCAGTTCCCGCTCGCAGCGCCGATATAGACAAACACCATCAACTGGCTCGCTTTCATGATCCGATGCCAAACGTCTTCGCCCTGGAACCGGACATCGTACTGGACTTGCGAGACCCAGACCCAAGACAAGACGACGAAATACGACAGGTACACCCCGATTTCTGACGGTGTATTGAGCTCGTGTGTCGTCGAAAAGACTGACAGGACCGCGACCACGACTAGATCTGAGGAGGCACGATCGGTCAGAAGAACGTCCGGCCGCACAGTTGAGGACTTACCATAAAACAATGATAACCATTCTGTCGCTTCATGCTCTTCCTCCAACCACGGACCCTTGTCGACCTTGGTTGGCGGGCGATAGAAGGGCAATTTCAACAAGGGCTTTTCATACGCTCCGCGGTAGAAGATCGATGTTCGTTTTTTGGCGGGGCTCGAGTCGGCGGGGACGATGGTCGCTGTTGCCTCATCCCTACTATAAAGGTTTCAGATCAAAGTGAAGGAGAGAGTTGCATGGTTGGGCTTACTTCGGAGTCGGGGTGCACGAGGGCGTTCCAGGTGGAGTATGGGAATCACCAGAACTCGGAATTTATCAGCAAGGGATTTGGCAATACAGGTACAAATGGACTCACTGGTGGTCGTGGTGTGACTTTGTGGAGGCGGCCTTGATGGACATTCTTGTATAACTTACAGATCACGCATGGAGGACGACCGATCGGTTATCCCACCAAACAGGCTATGAGTTAGGGCGAGGCGAGTCGCTGGGCTGCGTTTCGAATCTTGTAGCCCTGAATGCTGGCGGCTGAAGGTATGCGGTGCGGAGGGTTGACTTGCTTGTGTGTAACGTCTGATGTAGGCTGTGAGGTTGTGGTATTACATGCTGACGCTATGTTCTACCGCTGCCCACTACCAGGCCGCATCACCGAGCGCGGAATGAGAGGTTTCCCAGCTCAGGGAAAGCACGGAACAACGCGATTATCACGTTTCGCATCTTCTTTATGACGTCATTCCAGTCCCAGCGATATATTCTCCTACCCAACGGTTGACGTGTATGGAATGCATATAACGATATCACGATGTCGGTAATTCCAGAATTAACTCTTCTGTCCTCGACGCCACTTCAGTACCCATGCTCCATCTATTTACTCTTCTTGACCAAGTCCCAAATGTAATCCGCAGCAACCTCGCTACCGCCTCGTCCGCCCTGATACTCCTTCACAATCTCGGCAGCTTTCTTCGCCTTTCGATAGATCTCTCCGGCTTCGCAAGAGCCAGGTGTAGCTCCGACAACGGTGAGGAGAGCTTTGGAGACTTCCTTTTGGGAGATTTTGGGTCTGCGAAAGGGGATGCAATTAGCCAATGAGTCCGTGTATTGCATGTCCCGACTTGCGCAGTGTGTTTGTTGCCCCACTTCCCGATGCCCAGCCTAGTGATACAATAGCAGTGAGCTATCCGAACCGCGATGTATCCCAAACCTACCATTCAGCTCTGATACCAAAGTCGTGGCAGTCGAACCATGGGGACAGGATAACCTGCGGGGTACCTGTCCTGTGCGAGATTCAGTCAGCTTGGCCCCCGTAAACCGACGAGAAAAGGAGACTCACGCCAAAGCCTCGTGATAGGAATTGCTGCCTCCGTGATTGACGACGCAGACGACATGTCCGGTTCTCAGGAGCGCAATCGGATCGACGTCCAGCCACTGGACAATCCTCAATCCCCTGCTTCTCCATCTCTTCATGGCCCTTCAGCTCGTACTGTCCATACTTCTGCAACTTCCACAGTACTTGCACATCCTTTCTCTTCTCCATCAAGACTCGTAGCGCGACGAGCATATCGTGCGCGGCCTCGGCATCCATTCGCCAATGCGAGCCTAGAGCGACGAGCACCGTCGGAGCCTGGGCAGTCCAGTGAAAGATTTCGCCCTCTGGCTCAGGCTGGGAAGCTTGAAGGAAGGGTCCGCAGCAGATCACGTCGGGCGGAATGATGCCTGGGAACTCGAGAGCCGGAGTCGACATGCACAGGACCGTCGCGGATCGTTTGTCGAACAGCGGCATTTTGTCCGGGTACCCATTCGCGTGTCGGATACGACAGAGGGCCTTGTACCGCGGGTCGAGGAAGAAAATCCAGATCGCGGTGAAGAGGTACATGATCGCATTCGGGATCACCAAGTACCAAGGCAGGGGGTACGGATAGCCAATGCCCGTGCTGCGCCCCTTCAGCTCGCGCGTCTTCTTCCCCCACCGTCGACTCACTACGGCAAAAAGAACACCCCGGCCCCCTGATCCGCTTCCGTGTTCTCCTTGAGCGTATTCGGGCTCAGGAGCACATGTTCCCTGCCCTTCCTGACGATCGCGTCTCTGGCAGCGCTGAAAAGCGTATCGACAACAATCAAGTCGGGATCGAGCGCGTCGATTAAGGCTTCGACACTCTGGGCCGCCGCGAGGTATTCCTCCGGCGACTCGGGGTGGATTATTTGGAGAATCTTTTGCGCCGCAACAACAGCCCCGAGGAGCCCCGGTCGAGTGGTCACGTCATGGAGAGTCACTACGTTCCCATCGTCAAAGCAAGCTCGACTTGAGGCCCAGGGACCCACGCGGCGGGGCATCGGCAGCCGAGGTCCCGGTCACATTGTAGTATTCAACGAGACCCTTCCCGACCAAGGGATCGAAGGTTACCTTCCCTGGGACTCGCTTTCGCAAGAGCTCGAAGGAGGAGACGTGGATATCGAGCGAGTCGCCGTACTTTGCCTGGAGAGCCGAGATGACCGCCAGGTGCGAATTGGCTTGACCGTGCTCTGGGCTGTTTGATGTTGCGTTAGTAGCCATCTGATGCAGGGCTCGCATGGCTTACCTCGTGACGAAGAGAACGGTCTTTTTGGTCTGTTCCATAATTCTGATGACTTTCGGAGGGGAACAGCTGGGGGAATGGTGAAAAAGGAGACGGCCAACGTTGAGTGAGACGTCTTATGTATAATGAAACAGACGCCTAATATAGGCGGACACGGATTCGCCATGGCCGACAGCCCGGTTATGTCCCGCCGGCTAACCTCACCCACTCGTACCTGATAGATTCCAATAGTTTTCGCGCTGGATACGTTGAATCGTTAGTTGCATTATGCATCACACAATGTATAGTCCGTGGTAGATGATCCGCTCAGTCCTCATCATGGCTTTACAGTCCCATGCCGGCTCCTACGAGGCAGCCCACCACACCCGCGGCACCGACAACAACGCCCCAACCAACTTGGTTCTTTCCAGCAGCGCCGGTCTTGGACGCAGCAGCAGATGAAGCAGTAGAGGCAGTCGACCCTGACTTGGAAGCAGTACCGGACGCTGACGCGGTACCCGAGGCCGAGGACGCAGCACCAGAAGTAGAAGATCCGACGGTGTTGGAAGCGTAACCTGCAAGGGTGGAAGACACGACGGCGGTGGTTGAAGCGGGCTATAATTGGGTAATGAGCTGCTGATGACATCAAGAGAGCCGAACATAAGCTCACGGTCACGGTAGCGACTCCGTTCTCGACGGTGAAGTAATTGGCGGCGACGAGGGCTCCCAGACCGGATTCCGAGACGTAGGATTCAAAGAACCATGTACCAAGGGCGACGCCGGGAGTGGAGAAGTTGGAAGGAGCAGAGAATGTAGAGGGTTGCGCGTACATCAAGACGACGTATCGGTGAGCACCACTGCCGCTGGCGGGTCCAGGTCCGGCGTAATCGGTACTGTGTGACGTCAACATCTGGTACTGCAATATGCTAGAACACATACATGGCAGCGGTCGAGTAGTTCAGCGTGTAAGGCGCGGAGCTGCCTTCAAGGTAGACGTTGTTGGTCAACCAATGTCGAGTCTGTTCAGTGGTGGTCTCGTCTGTTCCGACCGGATTGGCGTCCACCATCATAACGGTGTAAGCGGAGGTGGTGTCGAGCGTGGCATTGAACTCGGGCGTGACGGTGACGGTCGGGGCGCTGGACACATCTACATCATCGGCGTTAGTCATTATACAACACGGAAAACAGGGGGAACACACCAGACTGCGAAAGGGCGACTCCGGTATCGATTGTTCCGTTGCTGCCAAAGCTGAGATCAAGCAAAGCAGAGGGAGTGAAGGTGGCGAGGAGTTCGGGGACTAATTGGGCCTCTGTGCGAAGTGTGTAAGCCATATCTCGGCCCAAAACAAAGAAAAGGACGCACGGACAAAGTTGGCCTCAATGGCCTCGATGTCGACAGCTGAGGCGGAAGAGTTACCGGTCGACTCGGTCTGCGCGCTGGCAGAGAGGAGAAGGGCGAGAAGAGGTAGGGCAGATGTAAGAGAGAACATAATGGCTGTGAAAGGTGGGAATGTCAGTTGGGAACGGTTGTTTTTGGTTATTCTGAGGGGGCTTCAGGGATAAAAGGAAGACCGCCCAGGCGTTTCAGACAGACGCGAGCTTGGCATCGGATTTCCCACATCTCCTTCAAGTTTCTGATCTACGCCTGAAAAGGAGGAGATGTGGACTGACCTGTTGCTTTTGTAAAGAGTGTGTTGTTGTGTACAGGGAATATTCCAAAGTCATGGCCTTCAAAAGAAATCACAACAGACCACGGGGGCCAGAGGCGCGTGCGCGCTGGCCACGTGCACGGGTATTGGGCGGAATGTCGAATGTGGCACCCTTTACCCGGATGACCCGCTTGACTTCCTCGGCTTGGTCTGGTCTTTTTCGCTCACTCCAAAAAGGTCACCTCGTTCTCCGTCCCATCACATCTCCAGTGGGTGTATTGCTGGCATGCCGAGGAGGAGGAAGAGCTGACCAAAACTTCTAAGATATGTCGGCCACCTCTTCTCCATCCGGTTCGGGAACTGAGCTCGAGTACTTGAAGTCTCTCGTCTCGCAAGTGGGTCGACCGATGTGTATGCTGGCGATGGAAGCTGATCTATGGTTCCGCAGTTGACGCAGAAAATCGATCAACTCGAGAAATCTACCTCCTCCACTGTATCCTCCGCCGTCCAGACCGCCAAGGATGCCGTCGGACTCGGAGGGAGTGCATCTGCTCCCCGAATGGTGTTGATCGGTCCTCCCGGAGCTGGTCAGTCGGTCGTCAACTGGAACTCGCTTGGGTGCTGACGTATGTGTGACCACCAGGAAAGGGAACGCAGGCGCCCAACATTTCGAAAAAGTACACCATCTGCCATCTGGCGACCGGGGACATGCTGCGATCCCAGGTGCAGAAGAAGACTGCGCTCGGCGTTGCTGCCAAAAAGATCATGGACCAGGGAGGTCTCGTTAGCGACGAGATCATGGTCAAGATGATCGGCGAGGAGCTGGAAAAGAACACTGCCTGTGCCAAGGGGTATGTCCCCCTTTTTCGGAAACCTACAGTGTCTTGGGCCGACTCTTGATACCCCAGATTCATCCTCGACGGGTTCCCCCGAACCGTTCCTCAGGCGTCCAAGCTCGACGCCATGTTGGCTTCGAAAGAGCAGCAAATCGATCACGCGATTGAGCTCCGAATCCCCGACGCCTTGTTGATCTCGCGAATCACCGGCCGACTCGTGCATCCCGAAAGTGGGCGAAGTTATCACCGTCAATGTATGCCTGTTTCTGTCTTGATCGGATCGGGTGACTGATCGCTCGTGACCTGCAGTCAACCCCCCCAAGAAGGACATGACGGACGACGTGACTGGAGAGCCCTTGATCCAGCGGTCGGACGACAACGCCGAGACTCTGAACAAGCGATTGTCGACGTACCATCAGGTACGTGTCGCGAAGCCTGAGTGAGACTCTAGCTGAAAAATGTATCAATAGCAAACTGGACCCGTGGTGGACTACTACCGAAAGACGGGAGTCTGGACCCCGATCGACGCCGCTCAGTCCCCTAAATTGGTTTGGGGAAGCATCAGCGAGATCCTCGCCGGCACCAGGGAAGGCAAGATGGTCAAGGAGTAGTTTGTGGGCCAGCATGGGCAGTCTGGTTGGGGTTTGAAAGGAATAAAACGCTGTGGAGAGCTTAGAGGGGGCTTGAAAGTCGCAGGAAGCGAATCGGGGGGAGGTGATATAGCATATGCATTCTTTGCGATACTCGTGGTCTCCGTTCTCATGCAGATCCATGTGCCCCCTTCTCCGGAAGAGCCGCGCCCATGGATCTACCTTGATGCGCGTTATGATACCAACCGGAACCGCTCGCCACCTTGAATATGCCACACGAGGTGACTGCGCGCAGTCGAGGTCCCGTTTGGATCCCTCCTTCAACCTCG
This sequence comes from Tremellales sp. Uapishka_1, assembly GCA_035521475.1. NCBI lineage: Eukaryota > Fungi > Basidiomycota > Tremellomycetes > Tremellales > Tremellales sp. Uapishka_1. The sequence continues at coordinate 2,626 of JASZXS010000484.1, read as the reverse complement.
CTTCCTCTATCCGCCCTCCCTTTCATCCTTCCCACACAATGCCAGGCTCCAAACGAAGGGCGCTCAAGAAGCTGCTTTCCCCAGTATTGTCTCCTACGCATTCCCATCATCCCAAGACGTCTTCGCCACCGACCACAGATTCTTCGACCTCACTCTCGAGCCCTTCGTTGTCCTCTTTGCCCCCGCCTCCAGCTGCAGTTGAAGGAGTAGCGGCCAACCCAGAAAACTACCGAAGCGACAAAGAGGTAGCCGATTACCTGCATACGCAACACGAGCTGCAAATCATGGAGGAGCGCCGAGCGACTATAGGCACGAGCCATGGTGCTGATGCTCTGGCCGAGAGCGCGGGGACGAATGGGGCCTCGAAGAAGAAGTCGTCGAGGCAGAGGTTTGCCGAGAGGGAGGTGAGTCGTTTGGCTTTGGTGCGCAGAAGATGCTTAATACGCCAAACCGGACAGGCAAGAAAGAAAGAGGCCTTGCTAGCTTCCGCACCCCCGTCTGATCCAGATTGGACTGCGCAGTTAGAGAAGGAAAGGATGGAGGAGATACAAGTGATCAGTGATGCGTGTCTGGTGCTCGGGAGGGAGATCTTTGAAGTGAGCTCGATGACTGATCAGTCAACCGGTCGGGTCCGCTGACCCATGTCGTGATCAGATCGCTCCGGATGGACACTGCATGTATTCGTCGATAGCGGATCAATTGGGTCAACTTGGCTTGATTCCCCTGGCAGAGGTATGTCTCCCTTCATCTCGTTTGGAGCCATCAATTGAGCCGGAACCCTCCAGTCAACATCGCCAGTGATCGCGAGGAAAACGGCAGCGAAGTACATGCTGGACCACCCGGATGATTTCATGGCGTTCCTCCCTTCGATAGGCGGCGAAGACTCGGCAGGCGCATTGGATGACGGCGTCATCACCGAATCCGATTTCAAGGTCTACTGTGGACGAGTCGCCGAGACAGGTGAATGGGGAGGGGAGCCAGAGGTAGGCGATGTTGCCAGTTTGAGCTCTAAGCGCGCCAAAGCTGACAAGGCCCTTGCAGATCCAAGCGCTATCGCGAGCCTTCGATGTACCTATTCACGTGATTCAGAGGGGCCCACCGACGGTCGTTGCGCATGGAGGGGGTGCCATGACTCCCGAAGAGAGCAAGGCGCTTGGCGACAAGGTCGTCAGGATAACGTACCACAGGAGGATGTATGGCTTGGGCGAGGTGAGTCGTCCGCCTTCACGGAGATGGATGGGGATTAAAGGAATACTCAGCACTACAACTCGCTACGGATCGCTCAGTAGACAACGAGAGAAATCGTACATATACGCTGCGCGATGGGTGAGCAAGAAAGAGAAATCAGATTGTGGAAGAGGTATAGTATGCATAACGTTGGGTTCTCGACATCTATCCTGTCCGCCTTTGAATGATCGTGTGTACGAGTCGTCCGCTTCTCTCTGGCCTGGGACAAGGGCGCCGTCCGTAGGAACGGTCTGATGGTTGCCCTCTCTGTCGAGACGCTGGCGATTGGTCTATCTCAGCTATTTCATTGCGCGAAGATCCTCCGGCATCAAGGAGTGGCTGTTGAGATGTCATTAGTAAATTATGTCCCAATGTCGGGGACGAGGGTAAGGAACCCATTGCCCATGGTTGTAGTCGCGGCCGAGTTCCAAGGTTGTTCCGAAGACGCCATTTCGATTCGGGTGTCGGTGTTGGACTTGATTACTGCGCTCCGATTGCATTTCTGGAGAGTACTGTACGACTTCTCCATTGTTCTGAACAGCGATAACGATATACTCGTGTGCCGAATGCCGAACTGTGATTTCGGCAAGATCACTCCTCTCCGTCTGATCGACAGGTACCATCATCGCCATGGACTCTGCCTTGGTAATACAGTGATAACCAGCAAGCAATGGTGTAGAACAAGGCAGACATTGGTGGCCAACACGTGCGAATGGGTTGGATACGGCGAGAAGACCGCCCTTGGTCTCGCCTCCGTAGTCACCGCCTTCGTTAACCCGAGCCTGCCATGGAGGTGGCAAGTTGAAGGTTTTGGTCCACCAACTTCTTCGCGCCATTCTTCTGAGATTGGCTTTCTCCTCATCTCGTCAACGGTCTGCGATTCATCCCTATTTCAGCGCCAAATGAGACCGTTCAACTTGAGGTTCAGTCCATCTAGTCCGCTTATCCAACACCAACGTTCACGACTAATGGTCCAGGACGTGCATCCCACTGATCGATATAGAGAAGAAAATCATCGGATTTAGTTAAGATCATATGAACACCCGCATGTGCGTAGGCCTTTTCTTTAGAAAAACAAATAAGTTAAAACGAATACACCTCCAACCAAAGCGACGACCACTTCCAAGGGGACACCCTGGGAAGCCCCGACGGCAGTCTTGGCCTTCTCCACCGTGTCCGTGACGGCGCCCGCGGCGGTGCTGGTGGCGGATCCATCGGTGCCGCCATTGCGCTTTCGGAGACCCGATACCTGGGGCCCTTTCAGCTCTTGGATCTCGAGCTTCAATCGCTCGATCTCCTTGTGGGCGACGGCGAGCTGGTCCTCGGGCGAAGTAGTGGCCAGCAGCGATTTCTCGAGTGCGGCGTTGGTGGGGAGCGCTTCGAGCGATTGGGGCGGCGG
>JASZXS010000483.1:0-11490 GCA_035521475.1 Tremellales sp. Uapishka_1 | reverse complement strand
TCTCTGTCCCCCTCAACGCCCCTTCGACCCCCACGCGACCGAGAGCCGAGTCCATGGCGTCTGGACTTACGCCGAAAAAGCCAGAACCGCTGGAACGGACCTCGGACTCGGACGAACCGGCATCGGACCCCAAGGAAGCGGGCAAGCAGCCCATGTCGTCCAACAAGAACCGTCATACGATCCAAGTGGAATACGACGGCGAGGCATCGTACGAGCGACTACAAGAAGAGCTGCACGCCTCGAAACGTCCAAAAGGCGCAGACGGCAAAAAGCCCGCGCTGTCGGTGCCGATGATAGACGTTCCTCAAGCGTCCTCGAGCGACGTCGAGATGGAGTCGGGCGATTCAGATATCGGTCATGGCCACCGTCAAGATTCGTCACATACGCCTGAAACGACAGAGATTCTCACTCCGCCCGCGGCAACTCCGGCGCCTGGGACGGTCTCGGAAGAGACGATTCCCGAAGCACCTTTGGATCCAGTAACTCCCTCGCGAAAGGGCAAGGCTACCGAGCAGGTCACCTCGCCCTCGACGCCGCGACCGACGACCCCCCGCGCAGATGCCTCGGCGATCACTCCCAAGGCATCCCGCGTACCCAAGTCCTCGGACGCATCCTCGTTCCCGACCTCCCTCGTCGAGGCGCCTTCGCCGTCTGCCGGTCTGAACGCGGCTGGTCTGCCGAAGGTTCCGCCGCCCAAGAGGGATCGAAGTAGAAAGGGCATGTCGCTCGACAAGTTTGGGCTGTCAAAATTGCTCGGGCAGTCGACGACGTCGTTGGTCCATGCCTCGAAGCCCCCGCCGAGTGCTGGAGGCCAGGCCAAGGCGATACAGGAGAGTAAGCGGCAGAGCATGGTTCGACCCAGGACAGCAGACTCGGACGCCAGCAAAGACAAGAAGTCGAGGCGGAAGACGTTGCAGCTCATGGTCAATCGGTAAGTCTGGTGGTTTTCTTGCAGGCTCCCATGCTGACGGAGGAGTAGGGGCCCATCTCCGAGAGAAACTCGCTCGGCTGCACCGACGCCGACTTCGGCCGCCTCGCCTTTATCCACTCGCGATATGAACCCCAAGTCCCCGGTGATCGACGCTGAGGGTATCCAACCTGCCGCCGCGCACGATCGGAACCCTTCCTCTCCCTCGATCGTCACGGTCGACGCGGCTGGATCGCCTCATCAACACAAGACGGCGTCCTCGTCGGCCGCGAAAAAGGTCATGGACTGGTTCCGCCGAAAGAGTCTTGCAAAAGATACATTGACAGGACTCAAGACGGCCGGTGCACGAAGCGACTCGACCTACTCGTTTGTCCGGGTCTCGGAATCGTTACCTCGCTCCACGCTACCTTCGCGCACGGCGCCATCGGAGGCGAATCTCGCCATGTCGAGCACGTCAAGTATCGCCCCGACTGCCGAGGACGTGCGCAATCCCACGGTGGTTGTTATGGAACCGGCTCGCCAGCCACTCGAATCGGCAGTCAACAAGGTCAACATTGGTCTCGGGCTCTCGTCGCCCAACGTCAACAAGAGCAGCATCATCAACGATTCGCTCCGGATGCCACCCCCTCCATCGCCCTCGTACTCGGAACAAAAAATGCGCGTCCACACCGGTCTCGTGGACCAGTCCGCACTGTCGTCGAAGCCGCCAAAGGAGGTCGTGGTCGAAGTTTTGCGAGTGCTCCAGGAGATGGGAATGGACATCAAGAAGGAGAACGATTTCAGGTTTAGATGTACGCGGCCACGTAGGAAGAAGGCGGGCGCGACAACGGGCTTGGGATTGTCGAGCGTGATGAGTACCGGCAGTGGCCTGTCCCCCTTCAGCTTGATGGGCAATGCGTCGACATCAAGGGTCAGTATCCCTGTCCACCTTCTTGTCAAGTGGTCAATATTGATTGGTTTTCATCCATAGACCGACTCCAGAGGCCTGCCTATGCCGCAGAGCCCCTCGTCGGGACTGCTGTCCTCTGGCGGACTAAAGGGCATGCTCCTGCGTCGAGGCAGCTCGTACAACTCATCCACCAGCCCGGGAATGATGCGATCCGAAAGCGAGATCATGGGATCGCCCTCTGCCTCGTCTACAGGCTACGGCTCGCCGCAACCGCAACTGGGCGCCGTGGTCCAAGTCCAGGTCCATGAACCGATCTACGGAGAGCACTCGTGAGTCGCAATCGCGTGTCGACTTTTCGGTAGGAGATGCTGATTGTCTTGAACAGGGTAGATAACGGCGACGAAGTGAAATTCAACGTTGAGCTCTGTCGGATCAAGAACCTGCCCGGGCTCTACCTACTCAACATCAAAAGACTGAAGGGATCCGTGTGGTCCTTCAAATTCATCTACCAGACCGTCATCGAGTGAGTAGAGTCGATTCCTCGCCGATGGGGTACTCGCTGACTCGTCGATCCACCAGACGAAGCGAAACGCTTACTCACTAGTCGGCCGACCCATGTCCTGTTGTCCGCCCGCGCGTCGATCAATCATACACGCTTACCCTCACTTCCTTACACCCTCGATCCATCGCATTGTTTCTTTCCTCCCGCGGAAATCTTGTGTTTTGTCTAATATCACCACCGCCCCTCCCCGCCGTACATTAATCATCACGCACCTCCCTTGTCCCCGGGCTGAGAGGGCCGCGAGCGGACCGAGGACGTGCGAGTCAACTTGCATTATTACTTATTATTGAGCTCCAGTCTTTATTTTCCGTCGCTGCCGCTTTATATACATACACATACACACTCACTCATCGATGTATCTCGATTCCCGAGGGACATACATAGTAATGGTCGAGGGCGCTACTAGATGAATCGTATCATCGTCGTCCACATGTCGCTGTACGTACTGCTCTGGCCTGGTGTCATGAACCGTACTCGGCCGAAGCCTAGTTGGACGGATACACGGAAAAGGTCCCTTCAGAGTCTAGGATTGTACTCGAAGGTCGACCCTTACCTTCTTAGCTAGTTCTTAGATTTCTTCTCGAGAATTTGATATTAAGTCTATTCAATAGTTTATCTATCTCTTTCACGGTATAACCAGCTCCTCGCAAGGCTATCAACGTTACAAGAGGTTCAGAGCTTGACACCTAGAAAGCGATATACGCACTACTCTAGGACGTATTAGTCGCCCGTTGAACAGCATTGTGGTCACTACAGCCATACATATATACAGTCTTCGCCTTCTGGTCGATCTTCCTCCATCACCTCCGACTCAAATCAGCGTGGACACGTCCCCTATCTCCTCCAGGCTCAAAACCGTACCCCTCTCGTTCGACCCCGTCACCTTCGCCTTGTACTCTGTCCACTGGGGGTAATCCAACTGAGCGTTGGAGCGGTACTTGAGCACCGCTTTAATGAAAGACAGATCCCGCTCCGAGCTACGCTTCATCAAGTCATAGATCGGGTCAGCAACATTGTCCTTCTCCGGTGGCTCGACAATCTCCGTTCGAAGGACATGGATCGCCCGACGAAAGTCGGCCAGTCTCGGCTTGGTGGCATCCAGCTTCTCTCGGATCTTGTCCAGCGAGTCGCTCCGCTCCATACTTCTCAATGTGCGTTGCGCGTCGTCTCGATGGATTTCCGGGATCTAAGAAACCATGCTCTCGATGATTTTCCCGGTGTTGAACGGAGCGGAGTAGGCCGCTTGGACGAACTCGGGCGTCTTGCTCTGTCTACTCGCTCGGGAGGTATACGTACTCTGCTTGAGTTGGTTAAACTCGTGTGCGGCCAAGAGGAGCGTTTCCATCATATACACCTCGTCCGTAACTCTCCTTGTCACGGGAAACGACTGTCGGCAGCTTTCCCACTCGGCTTTGAAGCGTGTTCGCAAACCCGTGTGCGACCGGATGGCATCCTTCATGTTCGTGTCCAGACCGGCCACATGCCACTGGGCATCATTGTCTAAGGTGTACCAGATCGCCCGAGGATCTGCGTTGGAAGCCGAGCTCGCGCCGCTCGGGGGATTGGCCTCGTCCTGAGTTGAATCGAAATAAGCCGCGTAGCCGTTCCAGGTTGTAGTCAGAGTTTCCCGGGCCGCAGCCTCGTCCCGGAAAGCTTGGTTGGCTGGGGATCACGACGGGAAGCACGAGAAACAGCTTCGTCTTCGTCATTCTGATACATGCCTCTCGGTTTTGTCCAGCGGCCAATATCCGTGACACCATGCTCAAGTAGTCCTCACAGCGACAGTATTAGTCTGAGCGAAAGGAGAGCCCGCCGGTCTTGCAGTACCCATCGAGTATCCCGACGGCGACCGACGCTACCTGATTCTTCCCTTTCATGGAACGCGTCGAGCACCACATCTGACACCTACGAAAAGCTCAGCATTGCCTCCTTCGTTCACAAGAAGGAACTCCTCGTCGGCCAGCCGCGCGCCGGCGAACAAGCTTGCACCCGACACTCCTTTGGAGGACTACTCGCGAAGCTAGTATTCGCTGTACGCTCCTTTCGAATGACGAGTACACCATGACCCATGCAATTGCTGACAAAGCTACGTCCTTTCATGTTGTCCTCTTCTTGTACGCTCCTTTCGCAGAATCAGTACGCCACGACGAATGCAATTTACGTCCTTTCATGTTTTCCTTCTCTGAAGTACATCCGTTTCGCACGCTCTCCCTTGAATTGAGCATTCCTCGGGAGCCGTATATATACAGGTGGATTGGCGAGACTCCCTCTCTGTTCACATACTTTCACACGATTTACCCATCTTCGCGTCAAGAATGACTCATCAAACTATATACAGTGCTATGTCCACAAAAAACGGCGGAGTCATTCTCGCCGGCAACTCCAGCGGCAGCTATGTGTCGGATCAGTACAAGGCGTTTCTCAACAAGAATACTACGATTCCAAAGGAGAAGTCTGGACAGAAAACAGAATCCAGCAGGCGCACTGAAGGCTTATCCGACACTCAAACGGATCACTCTGTGCGGGCGACCGGATATCAACAGAAAAAGAAACCGAAAGACACAAGGAAGGAGGTCAGGAGAAGGAAGGAGTTCAGGAGCGATGTGGCGACTGCGGACAGGTGTGTAGGATAAGCTCTCATACCATACCAAGCAGACGTCGAAACTGAAAGCTTGTATAGCAAAGCATCATCTGGAGGTGGCACTAGCTTTCAAGCTGGGGGTTCCGGCTCCAACCTATCGAGACGGTGAAGCGGATGGTGAAAAAGCCGAGTAGAGCCGAGGTATCAGATGCAGATGTTGAAGCCGAGATCCCGTGGGGCAAAGTCCAATGTGATTCGCCTAGCTCTGTCACTGATCCCAAGCCATCTTCCTGCGCGAGTATTCCACACGCTTGTCGTCTAAACCAGTGAGATATCCAAGATGCATTCTATCGCAGGGGCCTGCTTGCGAGGTCGATAGGAAAGATGAGGGGTCAGTCGATATATTCGGTTTGATCGCCAAGCCTGATGATGTTCACAAGGGGACAGGCAAACTCGGCGGATATCGCCATCATGCCCCCAGCTAGGGTGTTACGAGGTGCATACGACACATACAAAAGAAAAAGGACGGATCAACATCAGATCTAGCCACGCGCACGCCACACAGCCAGAGTTCCCTCATTCACTTCTCTTCTCTATCTCCTCTACGCCTTCTTCTTCTTATCTACCAGACCAGAGCGGATCAGCCCGGTACTCTTTCGCCCGACAACGCCACTCACTCGTCTTCTTTTCTCCCGCAGGTGTGGTATCGCGCGACGCGGGCCCGGATTTGATATCGTCAAAGGCGCGTTTCTGCACAGCCAGTCATCAACATCTTCCATGTCCAACTGCAGTCGCAAAACTCACCTTCCCGCCTTTGGGCTTCGGCTTCTCGTCGTCCTGTGGCTCCTTCATTATACAAAGCAAAAGCGTCGCTCCTCGTCGCCTCAGCTCGTCTGGTGTTCGAGATTTCAAGAACCAGTCGAATCTGTGAAACCACATCGTCAGCCATACTTCTTTTAGCATCTGAGGTGGGACCCACCTAAACAACGGCCATTCGCCTATATCCCTCTTGATCAACTCGTAACAATCGTCCCGGTCGATACCGTGGTGATGCATTCGGACCAGCAGGAATCGGTCCTCCTCATCGGAATACTGCTTGCCCTTGTTTTGGCCGTATTGCAGTTTCAGTTCTTGCATGGGATAGGTGTAGGATTTCACTTTGCGATGCAGGTGCGAGATCTTCTCGAGCTGTTCCTTGATCTTTTCCTCACCGCCACGGATTCGTTCCATGTATTTCTCGCCATCTGGTATACATGCCATCAGCCAGAACTCCACTCCAGTGACGGTAACCTCGGCCCACCTTTCAACTCGGTATACCTCTCGAAGAAAACCTTTGCAAACACCCGAATCTCCTCCTCCGTCTTGTCTGCAACGTCCAAAGCGACCTTGTCGAGGTCTTCCCGTCCATGTCGTTCAAGGGCCTTGACAAACGCGAGGAAGTGATTCCTCTTCCAATCAGGGAATCCTTCCTCCGTGAGCTCATCCTTTTCAGCCATCTCTTCCTCCGTCAGAGGCTCAGCTACACGTACATTCAGTAAGGTTCTAGGCAAGAAGTTAAGCAACAGAACAAACCTTTGTCGATGCGTTCTTGCTCCTCCAAACGTTCCGCCTCCACCTCCTCGGCTGTTTCTCCTTCTTCGGGAGTTCGAGTGGGGACTACATAGTTTTGCGCTTTCTGTTCGTTCGAGCCAACGAATCAGTGAGGACTTCGCTTGTCCGAGACGACGACTCACTCGATGGGCGTCAAACTCCTTATTCTGCAGTTCAACTAGTCTAGGTGGATAGAACTGGAATTCGTTGATATGCACCTGCTTGGGAGCCCTGATGACCTTTGGTTTGTCGGTCTTGGGACCTCCTCCTCCGGTCTTCATGTTGTCTCGGTAGTATTGATCAATCGAGTAGTTCCCTTTTCGTTCTCTCTTGGCCGGTTCAATCCAGATCAAGTTTTTCCTCTGAGCATCCTATAAGCTCTTCTATCGAACGTAAAAGAGTAAGCTGACCTTATTACCGAATTCTTGCCCCTCCCAAGTGTTCACCATGCTCTCAGATTTGAAGTTGTTGAGATCGTCCAGATTTAGTCCAACGTATTTCGAGTTCAACTCGGCAGTCCTCTCCTCTCCCTTGGCGATGATGGCGTCGATATCCTCGTCAATCAGCATACTATGGACCCGCTTTCAGCTCAGAGTTCCAGCGATCCGACGTAGAAATTACCTTTCACCGGCATTGATGATTTTCTCGGCGCCATGTTGTATCATGTCGAGCAGTTCATCCTTATTCTGCGCAGCTGGAATCGGTAACGGTTAGCGCAATCATTAGGTATCAACGATCCACCTACCTTTAGCTGCAGTCTGCGCTCTACCCTCCTGGATGACCAGCTGATCCAGCCGTAACTTCTGAGTAGCTCGTTCCAGGATCCGCTCCTCGACAGCGTCTTGCGTGATGAAGCGGAAAACGTAGACCTGTTTTGTTTGCCCAATTCGATGAGCTCTGTCCATCGCCTGCAGATCCGCTTGTGGATTCCTATTTGTAGGATTGTCAGACATCGCCATAAACGTCCTTGTCTCGATACCTACCAATCCGAGTCGAAGAGAACAACGACATCGGCGGTCACCAAATTGATACCCAATCCACCCGCTCTAGTCGTAAGCAAGAAGACGAACTTCTCGGATCCAGGCGCATTGTACTCGTCGATAGCCGCGATTCGATCTTCGTGAGCTGTCCCTCCGTCGATCCGACAGTATTCTGACCGTCTTTCAGCGAATCGTTCACCTGATGGGACGAGAATCACTTACTAAACTCCCTGAATTGACAGTAGTCTTCCAGAATGTCCAGAACTCGCGACATTTGAGAGAAAATGAGAACTCTCGATCCCTTGGCCTTCATGGACTTGAGAAGCTTGTCGAGGATAAGCATCTTTCCCGCGTTATCGATGATGTGTTCGTCGGTCGTGAAGGGCGGTCCAGGTTCCTGTTCATTGTTAGCACCTTGCCACCTGAACATATATGTCCACATACAGCTCCATCGAATACTAAACAACTCAATCAACTGATCGACCTCATGAAGGATGCGCAGCTTACGGTAAGGATGGTTGCAGCACTTTCTCAACTGCATCACAATGTTCAACAACCTCGTCTTCCCTTCCTTCTTTCCCGAAGCGCCTGAAATCACTTCATCAGCTCCGGTCTTCCTATGCTCAGCTGACATACCGTTGACAGCATCAATGTCCTTCTCCAACAACATCCTGTACCATTTCCTCTGCATTTCCGTCATGCCGACGTAGATGTTGATCTCCTTCTTGGGCAAGAGAGAATGCTCCACGTCGGCCTTGACTCGTCGCAGCAAGAATGGCCTTAGAACCTTGTGGAGTTGTTTGACTACCGCGTCCGGCTCGGCATCGCCCTTCATCTTGAACCACTCGTCGAAGTCCTCGCTAAGAGAAAGGATCAGCTTAATCTTTGCAGACCTTTGTGAAAGCTCACCTGGAGGAGAAAACGTCGGGAAGGATAAAGTTCAATAGCGCCCACAGTTCCTGGAGATTGTTCTGGAGGGGTGTACCTGTGATCAACAGTCTTCCTCGACTGACAAAGACCCGAATGATTTGACTGAGGAGCGAGTCGACGTTCTTGATTCGGTGCGCCTCATCGATGATGATGTATTCCCAAGAGAATTTTTTGAAGGTGGACTTTTCTCGCAGACACATTTCGTAAGAAGTGATGAGGATATCGAAATCTTGCGTCAGAATTCGCGAAGCGATGAGCTCCGCCTAAGTATCGTGAGTTAACGAGGTCCCAGATTCCGACCAGTAAGCCAACCTACCCGTTCCTCCTTGGTTCCCTGAAGGACAACGGTCTTGAATCCCGGAACCCATTTTGCTACCTCCCTCGACCAATTATCTAGTGTGGACTTGGGTACGACGATGAGATGCGGGCCACTGATGCCCTTGTGGAATTTGAGGTACCCGAGGAAGGAGATGGTTTGCAGTGTTTTACCGAGCCCCTTAGCCGCGAGTAAGCTTCTGCATCGATATAGACAGGATCTGCTAGCTCACCATTTCATCTGCGAGGATCCCGTTGATACCGTTATGATGCAAGGATGCCATCCAGTTGAGACCCTGGACCTGGTAGTCCCTCATCTTGCCACCCTTGACATCTGAAGCGCTCATCAGTTGAATTTTGCTCACAAGGAACACGTCAACTGACAAGGGGGACTCTCTTCAAATACAAACGCTTCATCCTCTTCGTCTCCGTTCTTCAACAGCTCCTCGTCTTCCTCCTTTTCTGATTTCCGGTGACGGTGATCACTGCTCGCCGCGATGAGTTGCTAATGACAACGTTTGAGGGCAACTCACTCGGCCTTCTTTTTCCCCTTACTTCCCGACTGCTTGGCTAGCTGCTCATCGAGAATCGCAGCGAACTCGGGATCTCGATCCTTCTTGAGATCGATGAAGTGCTGAAAGAGCTCGGTCTGGCCTAGGAGGTATGTAAAGCGCTTCATCGAATCGGCCGTCTACAGCATGGAGTGTCAGCTTCATGAACTCCCGCAGCCGATGCTCAGCTGACCCACCTTGGCCTTCTCGATCGCATCTCGTTTCTTCCCAATCTCCGTAACCTGAGCCTTTCGCTCCGCCTTGACGGCTTTCTTTGCTGACGATATTTGTTGACGACGATTCGCTGAGGGAGTAAGGGCATTCTGAAAGTCGTGTCAGCTCGCGCTACCTGCTCCTTCATCAACAATGACCCACTTTCGAGCCACCCAACTCATCCTCATCCAGCTCGTCATCCTCGCCGAGCTCCATTTCCCCATCACTCTCGGGATCCGGCGTCTGCGGCGCGGTATTGAGATGACGTTCTGGGATTTCGTCCGAAGCTACTACAGACGCCTGATAGCTCGTCAGCTCATAGATCCTCGTGTGTGAAGAGTTCCACTGGCTTACCGCTCTCGACAGGGACAAATCGCGCGAGTTGGGTACATAGTCTGACATCTTGTCTTCGTCCGCGATATTGCCAGCTAATAGGGGGTTCTGCGATGGATCAGCTGGGATGGTCGACTGGACCCAAGGTGGAGCTCTATTTGACAGCTATTTCCTTGCCCACTCACCATTGTGTGTCTGACCTCCTATCAAGTCGGGGATGGGTAGGAAATATGGGAATCGAGATGCAAAGTGTAAAGCGAGTGCTCCTTTCCAGAAAAGCAAGCGAGGACCGCGTCCATACGCGAAGGTGTGGCATAATTGATCCCGGCGAGCCTATTTAGGCGGGCGGGGTGGCGAGAGACGTTCCCATTCACTAGCTTGTCTGCTCGTTGCATGTTATAGACAACAACCCGAGCATGGCTTCCGATATTGGAATGCAGCGACAGCCGTATCAGCCTACATCGGGGCCATCTCGACACGGACTCGCCCTGCCGGTAGGGACCATCGCGCAGGCCAACGCAACTGTTCCGCTACAGGCTCCTATACCCCCAAATGGGAGCATTGCAGGAACGTCGATGGTCCAGCCAGCCATCACCTTGAATGGTAGCGGTGGAGTTTCTCAGGCAGGGGGGTTGAATGCGAATGGTAGGCGATACCGCTCATGCAGCTCTCGACACGACTGACCTTGCTCTCAAATAGGCAAACGCCCGCCTTCTCCCTTGCGAGAGTCGAGCCCATCCTCGTCGTTCCAGCAGGAGCGCCCATCGAAAGTCATCAAACAGGCTGCACCCGTGCGCGAGGTGCAAGCCTTTGATCTGCGCGTACGTGTTATGTCTTCTCCACCGCCAAGAGGAACCCTTATTGACACGACCGTAGGCGGAAGAGGAGGCTGCCCGTCGTGCGAACCTCGGACGCATCGGGACCTCGTACTCGCGCTATGCCGGCTCGGGCAACCGCGGTAAGAAACAGGACCTGTATTCCGACACGTATCTCCGGCAGAAACTGCAGACCATCGCGCGCGAATACGGCATGACGCTCGACGACGATTCCATGTCGATGATTGCGCTCTCTTCCGAAGCGCGTCTGCGCTCCCTCCTCGCCTCCTCCATCCAAGTCCAGAAACACCGCATCACTTCCAACCACCTCCGCCCGCCGCCCCTCTCCTCGGGAACGATCCCGATTCCGCTGTGGTCGCACAGGATCACGTCGGACGACAAGTCGGTGCTCGACGCCCTGGCCCAGCAGTCGAAAGAGCAAGAGTACGCGATCCGCGCAGCGAGAATGGAACGTATCGCTCGCGAGACGGAGCAGCCGCGCACCTTCCACCAGCCGATCGCATCCTCTGCCCAGGCGCCAGTGGCGTCCGAGACCGTCGAGCCGGAAAAGAAGAAGGCCGGAAAGAAAAAGGACGTGTCGGTGCAGGCCCAGCTGAAAATGTCAAACGCCACGGCGATGGCGAGTGTCATGGGCGGCGGTGCGAAAAAGTACCAGTGGATGACAGCGGGCGGGTCGTCGATCCCGGACATTTCGAGTCCGCTGAGCTTGAATGCGAAACGGGCGAAAAAGAAGGAAAAAGAAGAGGTGGCGGCGGCGGCGGCAGCAGGGGGCGGGGCAGAAG
>JASZXS010000482.1:0-11520 GCA_035521475.1 Tremellales sp. Uapishka_1 | reverse complement strand
GTAGTAGTACCAAGAAGGAACGGGCGGCGGGGTCTTGGGTTTCGGCGGCGGGGTCGGTTCTCTCGGCACAGCGGGCGGGAAGAAGGAGACAGGGCCGAGGTAGACAATTTTACCGCCGGGTGCTTGGTAGTAGTACGACATGGTGAGGGTGAGAGGCTGGTACGTCCGTCGGCGAGCGCGGCAGGGGGTGACCAGGGGAAGCAAACGTACCGTGGCCTGGCGGTCCGAGCTCTGTCGTGATCATGAGGAGTCAGCACTGGAGACCCACCGACAGTTTGCCACTCGATGGAAAATAACTCACGGGTGGTGGGTGTATTGGGTGTAGTCGAGTGAAACACCAGAGTGGGAAGAGGAGAGTCAACCCGGGGATAGAGTCACTTCTTCTCCCTGAAGACCCAAGCACCGTCAACTGACCCCAAAGGTAGCAACGAAACCGATGTCAAGGCACGAGCATCGACTCTTCTCACCACGAAAAGTCAGTCTGGCCGAGTCGTCGCATTCTCAGGCCTCGTCCTTCTTTGGCGGACTCTTGACCACTGGAGCTGGAATCAGTTGGTGCAGAGAGCGAGTAGATAATCGTCTTGCCCCACATTTCTGCTCCTTGGAACGAATTGGAAAGGGCTTTAGCCCCGCTTGGTGGTAACCCTGAGCAATGGGCGTCGATCCTCGCGTGACATGTCATGGACCATGCCTTTGATTCATTTCGCTTGCGACGCTGTCTGCTACGGTAGCATAGCAGAGGTGTCCAACGGGATAGCCGGGGTACATTCCCTCCGAGCCATGTTCCGGCGAGAAAACCTTGGAAGAACGACCAGTCCAGACGAGGTGACACTCACCGCGGCCGCTTTGACATCCTTTATATTTCAGTACCAGCGCGCTAAGCCGCCCACGCCCAGTCCCAGTCGTTCGATCGTTCCACCGGCAGCTTGGTAGAGCACAGCAGGACATATCAGGTCGGGATCAAGGCGAAGGTGCTGTTCCGTCGAGGCGAACCAGCTTAAGTGTAGCATATTGAGCGGAATAGCAGTGATGAATGCATGCGTGCGCGTCATATGTCTCTAAGCCTAATGAGAGAGGTACTGGCTCATGCTGTCGACATCTCGATCAGCACTGCAATGACTACTCGATCCGATCAACACCTACTCTGCCTTCTGCTCCTTCTTCTCTAATCTAGCCTCCAGCTTCTTAAACTCCTCCAGAGCGATCTGTTCCTCTTGGTCGAGTACCTGACACGACCGTCAGCCATCTTCTTTTGAAACAGATAGACAAGGGAAAGGGGTTCTCACCTGCTCGACACCTTTGACCTCCGGCACATAGTGCATCAACATCCTCTCGATGCCGTTCTTGAGCGTAACGCTGCTCGACGAGCAGCCCCGACAACTCCCCTTCAACTTCAACATCACAATACCCTCGTCTTCCGTGAACCCCTTGTATTCGATATCTCCTCCGTCCTCCTGGATCGCCGGCCGAACCCGCGTCTCCAGCAGCTCTTTGATCATCCCGACGACCTCCGAGTCGGTGTCGAGGATCCGTGTATCCTCCGCCCCGCTATCTCCCTCGCCTTCGCGGAAGAGCGGGACGCCCGACGAGAAATGTTCCATCAGAACGGCAAAGACCTCGGGCTTCAGTATCGACCACGTGAAGGAATCGTCCTTCGAACAGGTTACAAAGTCGGGTCCGTAAAACACCTCCGTGAGGCCGTCGATGGAGAGAAGGCGCGTGGCAAGAGGAGAGGAGAGGGCGGAGCGCAGGTCGAGAAACTCGTGGGTCCCGCCTTGGGTCATGACGGGTACACCCGGGATGAACTTTAGGGAAGCCTCGTTTGGGGTCGTCTCGGTTTGGATGAACATGCTTCGGGCTGCAAGAGCCATCAGCACGAGTACGATGCCCGAGGCGATATAGCTCACATTGCTGCTTAAGGGGATTGCGAGAGATCGGAGCTCGTCGCAGGCTGATGCCCCGGGACATTCCAACATTGGACGATCGAGTCGAAGTGCTGACAAATGTCCGCACGGCCGAATAGCTCAGCGAAGGACGGATGCTCCTTGATGAGGAGGCAACGAGCGACCGCATGATGGAGGGAGATGGTCGGGACATGATGATTGGGTTGATTGTAGACTGAGGTCGAGTGTGTGCGAGCCAAAGATTCTCTATCAGCAAGGATCCTTTGGCTAATAACTTCGCTCAGTGGCAAAACACGGGATCAAATCCAAATTCGCCGCGACTGCCCATGTGGCACTTTCGGCAATCAGTAACCGAACGAGCTGGTTCCTCTCCCCAGAAATACTTTGCCTTGCTGTTCATCACACTTCCACCTCCGCGACCATGTCCAAGGCTATCGCCTCCCCTCGAGCCCTTCTAGCTCGGCTGGTCAAGCTGACCTCCACCATCCCCGGTCTCGATGCGTCCCTCATGCTCGCCCAGTACTCGTCTCCGCTGATCATCACCCTCCTCCTCCGACTCGCGCAATTCCGCGCAGCCCATCCTCGTATCCGAATGGGCGGGGGGAAAGCCAGTGGAGGCTTTGGGCTAGTCAAGCTCGCCGAAGGCTGGGCCAAGGCTGCCGGAAGTATTGGGGATGCGCGGGTCATTATGCGGGCGTTTGGTGAGTGATCCTATCCATATCCAGGGAGAAGCTCGTCTTATCTGCTTAGGCCTACTTCCCATCATCCAATGGCTTCTGGCTCTCCATCCAAATCCTCTCCTGTCTTTGAAAAGACTCCTCACCCTGCAAGTCTCCCCGTCGTCCCTGTCGTTGCGGAACGAGAAGACCCTTTCGACACTGCAGATTGTCTCGCTTCTCTGCTACTACCCCCTCGAGCATGCCGCCTGGCTGGGCAGTAAAGGAGTTTTGCCGCTCAGTTTGACCTCGATGGGAAAAGCCTCTTTGTGGAGCGTCAGGTTCTGGGCGTGAGCTGTCTGCCCCTGTCCAATACTTCGACCGACTTGACTCTCCCTATAGTCTGTACGTCATGTTGACCCTCTACAAGATCCGACAGACCCACTCGTCGCTGTCAAGCCGAACACGAGAATACAAAGCCCAAGCCAAGATCGAAAAGGCCGAGGGCTACGAGCTGCAGGAATCATCGCAGTCTGCAGAGACACGACTCGCTTCCTCGCAGAGCCTGAAGAAGGAGTGGCAGATGTGGTCCAACAGTGTTCTCGTCAATGCGTACGTGGTCATGGAGGAAACGTGGCAGTGGCTGATAACAGAAACAGGGGATATGCACCGCTGACAGTCCACTGGTCGACGCCTGGAGGCCTGTGGACCAATCCGCTCTTCACGAGTGTCTTTGGTTCCATGGCTGCGGTTGGCCAGCTTCAAGCGGAGTGGAGGAAGGGGGAGTAGGGCACCAAATCCCTGAGCTGCGATCGGAATATATACGATATCTAATATGCGACCCTCCTTTGGACAGACTAGCGCGAAAATCTGGGGCTGTTGATCTTTCATCGTTCTTTGGCGTCTTCGATATCCTAATGGAGGAGCTAAAAGGGGTCTAAGCCTAGTTCTCTTCCTCGACGCGATTTGGAATGTCCAGTGCCGAAACGAGTGTTGCATTCTCCCGGACAAGGGACCACCACCCTCATCGTCCGATTCATTGCACCGCAACTTCCTCCCTTCCTTTATCCTCCGGAAAGTTGACCTCCGTTGTCCGAAGTCACCGTGGACAGCGGGATTCTGAAGCGCAGGGTTCATCTCCTCAAATGAGTCTAGCTCCACTCACGCAAGACTTGACTGATCTAACACTCATCCACCGCCCCACTCAGTCACGACTCTAGGGATCATCAACACAGCTATCATCACCAACAGAATGACCACCAATATATCGACAATGTCCTCAGGGAGTCCATCGAGCTTTAAGGAAGAGAAAGTGATGCTCGTTGGCGATACCCGTACGTTGCGATAACAGCGTTGGCTCTGCCACCCACTCACGACGGCCGGTAGACATCGACCTCTTGTCTCGAGGAATGCTGAAGCTATACCTCGTGTGGACGGTCCCGTTTCTCGGGACCTTTTCCTCTGGGTACTCTTTGATAGCAGATTTTAGCGAGGACGGGAAAGCTAATCGGTGTCTGGCAGGTATGCCACCAGTGGGATGGTTGCAATCAAGTGAGTGTGCCACCTGAAATCGCGGCTCATGTCGTCCAGCGCGATGCATCATTTCAAGACATTCTGTAGGTCCAGATCGTGGGCCGTAGAGTGGGGAAGTTCGCTTACTGGTGCTGGAACAGTCACGCTGGGCAGTAGTGGTGTAGATGTCCTCTTGTCCCCTCGAGCTCACATGTTGACGCAATAGTCCGCAGGTTACTGACGGAGTAAGCGCACTTCCAGTCCGAGTCCCCTAGGTGAACTGAGGAAAACACAGCTGGTGTTCTCCGTCTACTCGCTCGGCGCATGTGGCTTCTTCTGGATCGGCGCTATGATTGTGGGTCCGAGCGGTGGTCCCAGCTGAACCAATGCCAGTCAGATCGGTATGGCCGACGATGGTGTATGCTCATCTGTAAGCGGGGTGGTTCTAGAAAGTCCGCGCACCCCACTAACTCGACACCAGCGTCGCTTGTATTCCTACTTGGGACTGCCATGGTGGCATTTGCGCAACACATCGCGATGCTATATGCGGGCCGAGTCATTCTCGGCGCCGGGCAAGGCATGCTGCAGACTGGTACGATCTATGAACCAGTATGAGATGGGGGTGTGACAGTCTGCAAACAGGAGCACCCGCCTTCGTGGTCGAGACTGCGCCACCCTTGAATCGAGGACTGCTGACTGGTACGTGGTCGGACTGTCACATGATTGATCGTCTGTCCACTAGGAATGTTCAACACGTAAGTCCTGATTGGTACGAGGTGTCCTCTGCCACTGATCTCAACGACGGCTCAAGCTTCTGGCGTGAGTCACCCGCCCGCTCTGATGGCACCGACTGACGGGTGGGTCGCAGTGATCGGCAACTGCCTTGGGACTATTGTCGCTATCGGCACAGAAAGGGTAAGCCCAATCATCGCCAATATTCTCTCTTCTCCTGATCAAATGCGTTCCGGAAGGTCCAATCGGTCTGGTCGTGGAGAGCCGTCATTGTTATGTGGGGGCATACCTGTCGCGTACGAAGCACTAGCTGACACCATGCAGCCAACTGATTTTCCCGCAAGTCCTTCTCTACTTAGCTTCCATAACAGGCAAGAGATGTTTATGTTATGGACAGATTCCTGATGGCGACTTTTGCTATATTACTCCCCGAGTCACCACGATGGTGAGTTGCTCTTCACGCTTATGACTAGGGGCGGATGAGTGATGCGAGGTTGCCTCCAGGCTATACGCCAATGGCCATCCAGAAGATGCCGAGCGAGTGCTGACGAAATATCACGGAAACGGGACGCTCACGCCCGTTGTCGCGCTCGAGCTGGAGCAAATCAAAGCTTCGCAGAATGCTGTCCCGCAAAAGAGGTGGAACCTAAAGGTGCTGGTCAAATCGAGAGGAAACCGGTACAGATTGCTCCTTGGTACGTCTTAGTAAACGCAGCGTGTGCTTTTGCTGATAGAGGCTTCCAGCATTGATCATGGGCACTTTTACCCAAGTAAGCGAAGGCAAGCAATCACTGTCTTGGATAGAACTGACCAAGCTGTAGTTTAGCGGGAATGCGTTGAACAATTTCGTGAGTCGCCTTTGCGCGTACCAAATAGTGATCAAGTCTGACACGGACAGCTTCCTGCGCTGTACGCACAAGGTAAGCGGTTCTCGGCCTTCCCGACATCATGAGCTGACTCCTCGATCAGTGGGAGTCACGAGTGTCCTATCTCAGCTTGTCATGACGTAAGTACTCCTTCTGCCTCGATCTCCACTCGTAATCCTTGGGCCCCAGCCTGGTCGCGACGATTGTCTCGCTCGTCACCGCCCTCGCAGGGACTGTCCAGCTTGACCGCCTCGGTCGCCGCAAAGTACTCATCATTGGCACTTTACTTTGTGTACTCACCTTATCCTGTGCAATGGGCGCGAGTGCCGCCAGCGGAGTCGACGTCAATGCCGAAAGCGCTCCCTCAAATCGGAATGCAAGTCGTGCAGCCATCGCCTTTCTGATCCTCTTTGGCGCGGTGTACGCCTGGGGATACATTCCTCTGCAGCCGGTGTACCCGGCCGAAGTGCTATCTACTGAAATGCGCAGCGCAGGAATGGGGTGTATGGTCTTGGTCGGCAATGCCTCGGGTGGGTCTTCCATCTTCCACAGTTGGGAAACGGCAAGTCAGGCGGCTGACGGAAATGATGATGGAGCATTCATCAACTCTACCGTCATCCCTATCGGTAAGTCAAAGCGCGTTGCTCAAGACGAGGAGAGCAGGCTGACGGAGATCTTGCAGCACTGCAAAAGATCGGATGGTGGACTTATCTGCCCTTCATATGCTGGGACGTGGTCGAAGCTGGAGTATGGTATGTTTTCGCTAAGCTGGAGTATGGTATGTTTTCGCTGTGGAGACGAATGGGAGAACACGTAAGTTCTGCGATCCTCCTTTTTCTTCTGAATCCAGCTGAGTACGGCGATAATCAGTTGAGGAGCTGGACGAGGTACGAGCTCTAGGCGTAGCGACCCACCACCCGAAGGAACAGCTGATGCTGGAGTAGATATTCAACTCTCCCAATCCTGTCAAGGCTTCGCTTCGAAAGCGGGGAAAGCAGGTTGAGAGCAAGAAAGAGCTACCTTTGGGCTCGACAATACACCCCAGCGTGTCCCGCGTAGAGGAGAAGACTGGTTGTTGAGGTTGATAGTGATGTTTTTGCAAGACCAAACGATGCCTTTACGGTTGTATCGCGTTCAAATGAGAGCTTCGATGCCTTCGTATCCTGCTTTCAGGACATGACTGCTCTGTACAGAACGGTGATTCGCAAGTAGATATGTGAGAGACTGCTGTAGCAGAATTGTAGCGCAGCCGTGTTCCGATCGTAGTTGCAACGGATCTTGCCCTGAGTGCCACAATCCATCGCCACGAAGCCAAAGAGTGCGAAATCCCCGCCGAAATGAGTGCTCGAGCCTCATGCATGACCACGCCTTTCTCGTCCCCATCTTCTTACTGCATTTTGCCCTTTCAGCATATACGAGGACAGTCATAGCTCGTAGTTAGAACGTAGCTGATCGAGTCAGTACTCCCGTACTCGCCGCGAATTCAGAAGGCTGACAAGCGAGGAACCCCCAGTCGTACACACCCCAGCCACCCCCTATACCCGATGAGCAGCCCCACCGAGGCGTCAACCGGTGGGGCGGGTTTCGGCCATCGCCTCGACGTTGACCGAGAGGCTGACGAATATGGTCCTGGCGCTGGCGGCAAGAAGCGCAAAGTGCCAGCCTTTCCTCAGAGCTGCGGGCGAAATGAAGAAGAGGTCGTCGGCTCGCAGAAGGAACCGTTGGGTCCTCGGTTGATCTTGCGTCGTCTCACTCGCTCGCCCGCCGCGCGTGCAGCGTCCTTTCGCAAAACCCTGTTTCTTCGACGTAAAGCTGCGCTCATCACCTTGTATCTTGATGCTCAAGCGGCGAAAATCGGATCCAAATCGATCCTCCCCGTCGCGGCGTTTGAAAAGCTCTTGCCGATGTTGGAATACGTCGGCGTGTCCGAATGGGCACCCGACAGGACAGGTTGGCGAAACAACTGGGAATCGGAGGAATCGGCGGGAGGGACCGGGAACAAGAGGAAATTGGAACGATGGAAGAGCGGCTTTGCAAAGAGGATGAAGGTCAGACAGACGAGAGTACCTGTGGTTCGAGGGGGTTGGGCGCCGGAAGGCAGCTTCGAGTTGGATTGCAATGCGCAAGGTGGGTCTAGCGTGAAGCTATGTCTCACGGCGCTGATGGAGGATAGCATCGTCGACCATACGGACGAGAACGAAAGATATCTCGGCTCTTCAAAGGCTCGTCGTCGATCTGCGGGCTGTAGTCTTGTCCTCCGTCAAACCCACGGTCACTACCGATGCACCGCCCAGCCGAACGAGGAGAAAAGTACAGGAAGCCCCGGTCGACCGAGCCGCGGTTGCAGAAACCCCTAACACTAGCCCGGATGGAAGTGAAGCGAATGCGCCGTTGGGAAAGAAGAAGCCGAAGAAAAAGAAGCGAGGGGTCCTGGCTAATATGGGTAATCCCCATCATGTCGATAACTGTGAGTCATGCCGATCGAGAATGATTGCTAATGTCAGACCGCCCCACTCGAACCGTATCACCGCATGCCGACCCGTTCGAGCCGTGGTCACATCACAACAGTCTGTTGTTCCCACCTCCGATGCGTTTCCTTTCTGCTCGACCTCAACGCAAGACCGCTCCATTGCCCGGTCAAGCTTCGGCGCCGACCACCGTTCGACCTGCCGAGGACGATTATATCTGTTGCTTCTGCGAATTTGCCTTATTCTTTGGCAGCGAAGCCAGTCGGAAGAAGGCGATTCGTGCTCGGAGGCAGAAACTGAAACGAAAGGACAGCATCAAGGCGAAGGCAAAGGGAGTTACCGAGGGGAGAAACAAGCTGGACGAGGATGAGGAAGAGGACGGATGTGACGAGGATGGCTACGGAAAGTGCACGTAAGTGTGGATTGCGGGAGTAGAGCTGATGATCAGATGTGGACGTGCAATCTCTCATGGCAAGTCTCGAAAGCCGGCAGAAACAGAGACCGATCCTCCGGATCCCACCTAGAAAACGTAGATGACACTTTGATACGGCCTTCGGATTTCCCACATGACGGCTTTGTACTCTTTCTTCATTCCCCTATACATGTGTCGAGCATTACCTAGCATACCTAACGATCCTATGCACGTTGATCCCGCTACCATGACTTGTACACACCTTTAGGGCGATCCAGAAGCCGGACATGAGACAGATCGTGTCAGGGTCACCAAACGCGCCGCCCGACCACACCATTCCAGTCAAGGCTCTCCACCCAGTCTGCATTGTCCGTTGTCCCATCTACCATCGCTCGAGTATACGCTATCCAGCACGCAACACACACATAGAACACTCCTTCTTGCAGTGGCGAGTATTCCTCATCCCGCAGAGTCAGCCCCGGCGGTGGGTCCAGCTCATTAAAGCAAACATCCCGTTAGTCATCCTTCCATTCATCTCGCTCGAGGATTGTCTGAATCTCTTGGCACGACCGTCCTGCTGACACTTCCAGCAGACCTTAGCATATCATAACCCCGTCTTGGCCTTTCCGCGCGACATGAGAGAGTCCAACTACTCTTTCCCGCCTCAGAATCGAGCGGTGGTGTCAATCACCCATCTGCTGTACGACCGACGAGGTGAGCTTCCTTCCTGAGCGATCTCCTTGGAATGCGTCATGTTATTCATCTGCATCGACTGACTGCAAGACTTGGATAGCACTTGACACCAACAGCCCCCTCGCAATCCTCAACAACCTCACCTCCCTCACCTACCTCACCTCCACCTCTCCTCGGATTCGCGAGATCCTCACCCTCGATGGAGGTCTCGAGCGGCTACTTGATATCCTCCGCGAGTCATGTCTACCTCAGCGGACTGATCAACCTCCGGACGTATGGGGTTTCAACGGGCCCTCGACAGCCAAAGTCATCGCTCGTGACCGGCAAATCTCGCTCAAACACAGTCTCGCCTTTCAGTGTGTCGTCAACATCGGGGTCCGGGGCAGCGAACCGATCAGGACGAGGGTGGTTCAGGCGGGCGCATTGGATCTGGTCGCCCAAATCCTGGAGAGTTGGCTGAAAAAGCATGGCGTATCAATCTTTGCCGGACCGCTGGGAAGTCAGGCGGCGGTAGATGCCATTGCCCTCGGTCAAATCGTTCCAGGTATCGACCTGCAGCGACGCGACAGATCTCGCTCTGGCGCTTCTCGACATAACCATGCTTCGTCGACCTCGACGATACGTCCCTCTGCCATCGCATCCCTCGTCGCCAATCTCACGAACGGCAATAGTCGGAGTCTCTCCCGGCCTGCACTGCTGGAAGCTGTCCGCGCGGAATTTGCGCAGCTACCACAACCTCGGACGACGGAAAGAGAAGACATAGACATGGACGGCGAAGCAGATGTCGAGACGGATGGCGCATCGGTCGAGCCAGACGACAGTATGGAAGTGGACGACCAGGTTGCGTCTAGGCCAGAACCTCGTTCGGCGACGACACCTCGTGCACGTCAAGAAATACTGCCCATCGCGGCAGCACCGATAGCGATCCCTATACCTCATCGACCACGTCTCACAGCCACTCCTAGTCAAGACTCGTCGGCCGGTAATTCGTTCTCAGAAGACGTGGAGATCTCCCGCCCAAACTCTCAAAACAGCTTTGCATCCGGTTCCTCGACGGCTGCCGAAGGACGACCTCGATTGCCTCAATCCCGGCTTCCTCATCTAGGCAATGATGCCAACAGCAACCAATCCAGTCCCATGGGGACGCCCACGCGACAAGATATCGAACGCACACGACGAGGCACCATTATCGGCCGACCCATCAACGTCGGCTTGGCAGTCAGAAACGAACGGCGTAGAGAAGCCGCTGTAGGAAGTGGGACCTCGGACGGGGGCGAGGATATCGATCTGCCGACCGCAACGGTGGAAGCTGGTATCATGGCGTTGCAGGCCGCACAGGCACAAAATTTTGCTGGAGTCGGTTTACCTCCCAACGGGGCGATCGAGGTGGAGGTGGTCGAGAATGCTTTGGATACGGCACCCGAGCCAGAAGAAGCAAGGCTCGAAGCGGAACAAGCGAGGATGGATCTCGAAGCGGGTGCGCCGCCGGGAATCCCTGGCCAGAATCCTC
The DNA here is from genome assembly GCA_035521475.1 of Tremellales sp. Uapishka_1. Lineage (NCBI taxonomy): Eukaryota > Fungi > Basidiomycota > Tremellomycetes > Tremellales > Tremellales sp. Uapishka_1. The sequence continues at coordinate 767 of JASZXS010000482.1, read as the reverse complement.
CTCCTCAGATCAATACGACCGATACTACGACGCCACGTCAACCCAATCTTAATCCAGACCCGGTCGGTGCGCAACAGCAAGCGCAAATCATCATTGCCAATGGAGCCCCTCGGGGATTCCAAGATTTGGGCTCCTACGTTGGCATCTCGGCACTCTTGAATCCAGACCACAACCAATACTCGGAAGACAGTATCCTCCTCGCCCTTCAACTCCTCGCGTACCTGTCGAAGTACCCTCACGTCCGCGCCGCCTTCCACTTCCCCCGACGTCCCATGCATCCGACCTTTGATCTCGGGACCGACATCCGTACCCTTCCCCTTCCCGAACGACCACCCAAATCCGAGACGCCCAACATCTTTTCGCTCGTCGAGCGATTCACTTTCCGGCCTTCCCCGTCCGACCCGCTTCTGTTGAGGATACCGGCCGAGATCCAGTATTGGGCTGGGGTCATCATGCGCAATGCGTGTCGGAAAGACGAAGCGCAGGGAGGGATTCGGCAGTGTGCCAATATGAGCTGTGGACGGTGGGAGACGTTCCCGAGAGAGTTTGCCAAGTGCCGGAGGTGTCGGAAGGCCAAGTACTGCAGCAAGGAGTGTCAGTCGAGAGCCTGGTCGGAAGGGCATCGGTTCTGGTGAGTGCGCTGACGTATCCGGTCTTTCAGATATTAATGGCAATGCATCTTCAGGTGTAATGTGCGCACCGAGGGCGAGCCTGGAGCTCCGGCGGAAGGGGAAGCTACGGGACCTGGCGGTGGTGGAGGCGGCGGC
>JASZXS010000481.1:0-11486 GCA_035521475.1 Tremellales sp. Uapishka_1 | reverse complement strand
ACCCTCGCCCTCGCCCTCGCCCTCTCGCTCGGCCTTGCGTTCACGCTGACCCCCGACCCGCTCGTTCCGTTCCTTGATCTTCTCCTTTCGCTTTTCCCCGGCCCCACCCCCGCCGGCCGTCAGCTCAACGTTGATCACGCGACCTTGTAGTTCAGAGTGGTGCAGTTTGAGACACGCCTGCATTTCCTCCGACGAGAGGATTTCGAGGAACGCGATACCCCTCGATTTGGCAGGTTTCGGAGGACCGCCCGGGACGGGTCTGGAAGTCAGGAGTCGGACCGAGGGGATATGGCCTGGCGAATCGTCGTCAGCAAAAGTGGACGGAAGGTATAATGTCAGGGACGCACCACACGCCTCCTTGAAGTGCGTCGCCACGTCCTCTCGAGTAGCCTTGAAGCCGAGATTACCTAGTCGTCTCGGTCAGAGCTGGATCTTGTCATACGCCAACCTCGACATACCAACAAACAGGATGAATCGCTGCTTGACCTCCTTCTTGCTCTTCTTCTTTTCGACCTTCTTTTCCTCCTCGCCCTCACTCCCACTCTCCCCATCGGCCTTTTCTTTTCCTTTCCCATCTACATCACGCTTGCGTTTCTTGGACCCCTCGGCGACGGCCACGATAACGTCCTCGGACTCGTCGAGGTCCATCTCAGGGAGATCATCGGGAACGGCGGGCGCAGGCTTGGATTTCTGCTTGGCTCGGAAAGCGAGCGTCTTTTGCTGTTTCTTGGACAGGGCCGGAGCTGACATGGTGCTGAGGGTTGTGTGATTCTGAGTCTGTGTGTATGTGCAGTGGAAAGTGTGGAATATGCTGCTGGAGCTTGGCTTGCAGGTACCGTAATTCAACTTTTACCTATTGGTCACGTGATGAGATTATCTCCGCTTCGCAACGGTCGGACGCTGATTGGGTATTGAAAGATCCCCACGTTCGGTCGTGCTTTTCCATCTCTCCTTTGTTGGACCGATCGAACACTCACTCGCCATCCTCGAGGTGAGTAAGCTGCATTTTCAGGAGAGGCGGGCCGGGGTGGAAGAATTCACTCGGCGGCCGGGTGAATCGCTCGCTTAATCCGATTCGACTCGAAGGCTGTCTTTTGCTAAATAACACCCGGGTCCCTATGGCGCCCTTTTCATCTTCACAAACTTACCCTCCTCCCAGGCCATCATGTCGCTCCGTCTTGCCCCCCTCCTCCGATCCACCTGCTCCAAGCGGGTCCCAACGACTTTCTTCCGTGGCCAGGCGGTCCGACGCCGATTCGCGTCAACCGATGTGGTGGGTCTGAGAGACCTTGATCGGCGATGAGGCTCACACTACTTGTAGCCGCCGCCCCCTCCTCCTGGTAAATCCTATGCCCCGTACTACCTCGGGGGAATCGGTGCTATCGCCGCTGGGACCGCTTACTACTTCTATGGCACCGAGGGATCGGCGAATGATACCGCTAAAGAGATCGGGTCCACTGCGCGAGGTGTCGCGGCTGCTGCCGAGGGCAAGCTCGGGTTGAGACGAGGCAAGGAGGACTACAAGAAGGTCTACGACCGTATCGCCGAGACCATGGAGGTCGAGGATCACGATGGTAGGTCGTGGCGATCTAGATTGCGGTGGTGGGACCTGATGGAATCATAGACGGGTCCCTCGCCCCTGTTCTAATCCGACTCGCCTGGCACGCCTCGGGAACCTATGACAAGGAATCCGGCACCGGTGGATCCAATTACGCCACGATGCGATTCAAGCCCGAAGCCTCCCATGGGGCCAACAACGGTTTGGTTCGTGTTCTACCCCGTTCCGGCGCATTGTCCCCCGCTGATCTATGGCACCATTAGGGTATCGCAAGAGACCACATGCAAAAGATCAAGGACGAGTTCCCGTGGATCTCGTACGGTGATCTCTGGACCTTGGGCGGTGTCGCTGCCGTCCAGGAATCGGGCGGACCCACCATCCCGTGGAGACCGGGAAGAATCGATGGATTCGAAGTCCACGTTACGCCCGATGGCAGATTGCCCGACGCTTCCCAGGCGCAGGACCACTTGCGACTCATCTTCAACCGAATGGGGTGGGTAATTTGGTTGGAATTGGAGATCGTGTTAACCAGTCGGGTAGATTCAACGACCAGGAGATCGTCGCCCTCAGTGGTGCTCACGCGATGGGACGATGCCACACTGGTATGTCGCCTCGCCACTGTTTGTTGCACTGCTGATATCCGCTCAGACCGATCCGGGTTCGAAGGACCCTGGACGCATTCGCCTGTCACCTTTTCCAACGAATACTTCAAGTTGTTGTTCGACGAGAAGGTCTGTTTGTTTGATCCGGGCTGAACCATCGCTGATTCCGTAATCTGCTATCAGTGGTCTTGGCGAAAGTGGTCTGGTCCTGCTCAATTCCAGGACGCCAAGACCAAGACTTTGATGATGCTGCCGTACGTGTCCCTAAGTCATATTGACAGCCCAGATTGACCTTCCGCAGTACCGACATGGCGTTGGTCAAGGACAAGTCCTTCAAGGGCTTTGCCAAGAAGTATGCCGAATCCGAGGAGGCCTTCTTTGAGGAGTAGGTCCAAACTGGAGCCGTTGTTGGGGCGACGCTAATCCCACTTCCCTTACAGCTTCTCCAAGGCCTTCTCCAAGTTGATCGAGTTGGGAGTTCCTACCATGCAGTTCACCGGCGAAGAGGCGTGGGATATGACAAAGTAGACGTGTTGACTGTAGAGAGTCTGTAAGATCGGTAGATGACCGCCTTTGTTTTACATGGAATGTAGCGGTGTAGAAGGATTGCTGGCACGATTGCCCGGCTGCGCATCACCTCAGCCCTAGCGACGATTGCGGGTGCGGCTTCGACTTTCTGGACAAGACTTTGACCCTGAAAGCACGAGTGGTTCGTGTTGACTTTTGTCCGACATTGTACGCTCGAGCTTGATTGTGGGAGTGCTAGGAATGTCAGGCTGGCGGGCACCTGGGGGGGCAGCCCTCTCAGCTCGGCAGAAGATCCTCCTACACCCGCTCTTTCGTCTTGTCGTCTGCCTCGTGATACTGGTGACGACGATGCAGGCGCTCAAGAATCAGTGGAATCGACTTGGCACCACAAGAGACCGATTTGGGCAGACCACGGGCAGCAGTAATATGGGTGACACGACCAATGTCGAACCGCGACTCGTCGTTGCTCATTTCATGGTGTGTACACATTGCTCTTTTCTCTCTGTATGTTGCTGAGAGAAAGACTGATCTGTTCAGCTTGGGAATACGTTTCCGTACACGACGTCCGACTGGGAGCAGACGTTTGATCTTGCGCAGGCAACTAGCCTGTTGGTACTCGCTCTCGCTGGTCATTTATCCCTACTGACCAGTGCACCACAGGGATGGACTAGCGCTCAACCTCGGGCGGGAGGACTGGCAGCTCGAGCAAGCGCTCAAAGCGTTCGATATGATATCATCTCCGACCTCGAAATGGAAGTTGAAGCTGTTCGTATCGCTCGACATGAACTCCCTTTCGGGAAACGTGGAGGAGCTGGTCCGCAAGGGCTCCCGCTTGATGGGCGGGACCAACAGCGATACAGTGCTGCGGGTCAAGGGCCAGAAAGTGATGAGCACCTTCGGAGGCCATGCGGCGGTCGACTGGGCGGAGGTGCTGGGGAGGTTGGAAGCGGAGCTGGGAGAGAAGGTAAGCGAGTCGCGCGAGGGATGGCACAGACTGATTGCCTGTAGATCTTCTTCATGCCGGCGTTCTTCATGCCCTCAGAGGACTTTGTCAGTCTACCGTTGGTGGACGGGACGTTTGCGTGGAACAATGCGTGGTAGGTCAGGTGTACTCTGCGAAATAAGAGAAGAGACTGATGATGGATCTAGGCCTATGGGAAACCACACGATCAACCTGGATGAGGATGCTCCGTTTCTCAGGAGTGTGAGCTCGGTGGTCGCAAGCGCCGGTCGGACCGTCTGACTCATCGCCAGAACAAACCATACATGGCCGCAGTGAGTCCCGGCTTTTCGACGCACTACGGAACGGAAGGCGAATGGGCATTCAACAAGTACGTTTGATTCCTCCTCCATGGTTCCAATGTGTAGAGGGCTGAACTGAACAGGAACTGGATTTGTACATCTCTGCCGCGTTCGCTTCCATGCGCTCCCCTGACCACTGTGGACAGACCGCTCGGATGACCTCCTCCTCCCGACGCGTTTCCTTCAACTGCTCTCCCTGCCACCAGTATCATCGCCTGCGATACTCCAGATTGTCTCCTTCAACGACTATGGTGAATCGCACCATCTCGCACCGGTCCTCGGCGCCGAGCCAGGCTCTCAGTCGTGGACCGCCGACATGCCGCACGACGGTCTGCGCGATCTGACGAGGTATTTTATCGAGCGTTGGCGCGATGGCAAGCCCGCAGTCGAGGAGGGCAGTACGAAGGGCAAGCTGTGGATATGGTATCGGACCCAAAGCAAGGATATGGTCGCGCTGGAGGATCCCGTCGGTCGACCAAGAAATGCGGACTGGGTAGGTTGTGCGAATGGCCATACACGGGGAATGTACTACTGACCTTGTCGGTTCCCCAGGCGCAAGATCTCATCAACGTTGCCGTCACCTTACCGCCATCTTCGGAAGTCCATCATCTGAGGATCCAGGCTGGCTCAACCGATCTGCGCTCATTCATCGAGCTGCAGAATGGACAGTTGAACCTGATCACGGTACCGTTCCGTCCGGGCAAAGTGGTGTTTTCCGTTACGAAGGGCTCGGGAAGTTGGCCCATTGATAACTTGCTGCGAGAGCACGGGAGGGAGATCGTGGAGCAGGCGGAGAAGTGGAACTTCAATTTCTGGAGTGCGGCGTACGAGTTTCGTGTGGGGGAGTGATAGCAACGAGTGACGGCACCGGGGGAGAGCTGATCTTGGCGAGGGGGATTGAGCATCATGACGAGGGCGACGACGTGGCCAATAGATGGGCCAGTAGAGACGAGCGGACCCATACAAACATTGCATTACATCTAAACGTACAACCAAAAACGACTCCACGACAGATGGAGATGCCACCCGCGAAACCGTCTGCAGGATCGCTGATCACCGAAAGGGATCCTGTACCTGCATCGTGCCCCTGCTGCTGTTTGTCCCGACAGACGTCGTCGGCGACTGGGCATCCTTCTTGCCGAACGAGGACCACGGACTACCAGCGTCTGCGGCCGAGCCTGAAGAGAAGGTGCGCCGAGGCAGACCCGGTCCGCTGGCTGAAAGAGGGTAGGAGGGGTAACTCGACTTGGGTTCAGCGCGATAGTCGTCCGCGGGGGGTAGTGGCGGTAGCGTCTTTGTCTTGGCCGGGGACGAGTAGTCGCCCTGTCGATCCTGTTTCAAACCCCCTTTTAAGCCGCATCCTGTCTATTGTGTTGCAAGTAGCACCCACGTCGTAGTCGTCCATCAACCGACCGTAGCCCGCGTTCGAGCCCATCCCCGACATCTCGACTTCGTCGGTCTTTGGACCGGTGATCGAGGGCACTTCGACGAGCACCGTCTTGTGGCCCGACCACTCGATCGTGAGAACATTCTGAAGCGTGCTTTTTGCGCCCTGCTCCAGGGGGGTGGATTAGCGTCGACGTCGTGTGAAACGAGTCAGGAGGGATGCGGCGCACTTCACCTGGAAGGAGCGCGCCGAGCTTTTTGCGAAGATCCAGCATCGTGCAACGGGGGAAGTACGGCGGATCGGCAAGGAGACACCGTGTCAACAACGACAGAGAGACTGAAATGTCTTGGATCTCTGTTCTTCACTTGAGCGCAGACAGCCCCGCCCTGAGAACCCGGGGAGTTCCCAATTGCCAATTCTGACCTGGCTAGTGGCGGTCTACTTTAACGGTGGAGGTGGAGGTGGAGGTCGTGTCTCGCGGGACTGTTGCTGACAGAGGGGACGAGTTTGTGAGCGCGATCCAGCAACCCCATGTTGCAAAGAGCACTTCGAGTTACCCGTCCATTCTCAACATCTATTCCGTAAGCTTGTCGCATCTGAAGATGGTGAGCGGGGGCTCATCTGCTTTAGGCCCAAAATGAAAGTCTTCCCGGTCCAAGCACGGTCCGATAACTGGATGTATCTCCTGGTCGATGACGCAACCAACGAAGCCGCGGTCGTGGACCCGTACGCTGCTAGCAAGATTGCAGATGAGGCGAAAGGAAAGGGTGTCAAGATCACTAGCTTGATCACGACGCATCATCATGACGATCATTCGGGCGGGAACACGAAATTTGTATGTGTAGAAACTGCGAAGAAGAGAGGCGGGCTGAAGGTGGATCTAGTTGGGGTTGTATCCCGGTATCAAGGCATATGGCGGCTCGAACCAGGCTCCCGGGACCAACGTCGTCGTCAAGGATGGGGATACGTTCAAGATTGGGAACGATATCGATGTCAAGTGAGTAAAGATCTGGATCTGGATCGGAGGGCAGATGGATGTCTGATATCGAACAGGTGCTTGCATACCCCGTGCCATACCCAAGACTCGATCTGCTTCTATGTCGAGGACGCCAAGACGGGCGAGAAGGGCGTGTTCACCGGGCGAGTTCATTCAGTGGACTCGCTGATGGCTGCGCGAGCTGACAAGTGACCTATCTGTAGAGATACGCTCTTCCTCGGCGGATGTGGGCGATTCTTCGAAGGCAAGTGACGTTCACGCCGATTATGCATCACGAACCTTCCTGACCTGCCCCCAGGGACACCGCAAGAGATGCACGCAGCTCTCACTAAACTGGGCAAGCTCCCGGACGATACTCTGGTCTTCAACGGGCACGAGTACACAAAGGGATCCGCCAAGTTTGGCGCGACCATCGAGAAGCAGAACGCGGATATCAAGTCGTGCGTATCATGAGATGAGACGAAAGCGTGGCTGATATGAGTGTAGGCTGCTGGACAAAGCACAGAAGGATAGCTGTACGACCGGCAAGTCGACGATCGGGGACGAGAAGAAGTGGAATGTGTTTATGCGACTCGATACGCCCGAGGTCCAGTAGGTCTCTTTCGTCTTTCGAAGCACGGCCACCGTGAGTAGAAACTCATTATATTTCCACGACAGACACGCGACGGGAGAGACGGATCCGATTAAGATCATGGGGAAGTTGAGAGAAATGAAGAACGCGATGTAAAGACCTTTGATCTGGATCTGTCATAATGGGGCGCTCGGGTGCAGCTCGCCACACTCACTTTCCAAGCACTGCCTAACCCAAGCTTGAAGGCGGGTAATGAAACTCTCACTGAACCCTTTTGCATCGACTCGGCCGTGCGCGCATCTTCACCTCCATTACGGGGGGAGGGGAGCTCTGCGAGGGTGGATCGAGACGCAGTACATCATGGTAAATTAGGCACGGTTGAGTGCGGGGTAAACTGGAGGAGCGGCCAAAAGTGCCCGGATGATTTCTGTTGACGGCCATTATCTGTCGACTCCTCTCGCTCTCCTCTCTTTATTCTTCTATACACTTCCACGACAATGGCAGGGACGACAGACCTCGAAGGATGGCGATTGAAAGTATCGGAAGACTCGCATGGACAGCATAAATGGCGGTATCTCCCTCCTGGACCCGAGCGAGACGAGTGCGCACAGACTACAGCTGAGAAATACTTTATAGGACTGGACACGGTGGGTTGTCCCTTCATGATCGCGGAGACCTCGAACTGAGCTCTTTGTTGCAATTCTTAGGGAACGCCAGAGCTGGAACCACCGACAACTCCACTGGAAAGTGCTCGGAACGGGCTACGGTTTTACAAGAACCTGCAGGCTGAAGATGGGCATTTTCCCTCCGAGTATGGAGGTGAATACCTTTCTCTTCCTTGATCTTGTTTACAACCTCGACTGACGAAGTGTACCAGGCCCACTGTTCCTCATCCCCGGCCTGGTCATTGCGCTGCACGTCACGGGACAATCGCTTAAGCCTGAACAACAGAAAGAGATGAAGCGATATCTGTTGAGCAAACGACGGAAGGAGGGCGGCTGGGGTCTGTAAGTGCTCCTTGAAACATACTAGGTAGGAAGGTCCACTGATCAAACTGCTTTATAGCCATACTGCGGCGCCGCCAACGGTGTATGGAACTGTGATGAACTACGTCGCGCTGAGGATACTGGGTATGGGCCCGGATGAAGGACCGATGACAGAGGTGCGGGGATTGATCCATAAGATGGGTACGTGGGAGGGTCAAGAGGAAAGAGGCAGGGCTGATTGTTATATCACAAATTATCAGGCGGTGCGACGGGCATACCGACCTGGGGAAAGGTCTGGTTGAGTATCCTTGGAGTGTATGAGTGGAAGGGGCTGAATCCTGTACCGCCAGAGCTGTGGTAAGTTGACCAAAGGCCACTCATGACCATACTGACTGATAGAGTCGGGGACAGGTTGTTGCCTGACTGGGTGCCGTTCGCTCCTTGGCGTTGGGTAGGTTGTTTTGTCTAAAGGCGACTGGGGCTGACCGTCGCAGTGGGTGCACGTGCGATATGTCTGTGAGTGGTTGCTTGATGTTCATAGAATACGTCCTAAGGAGATACCAGATACACCCATGAGTTATCTCTGGGCGACAAACTTTGTCGCACCTCCTACGCCGTTGAGTCTGGCTCTCCGACAGGTAAGCGGCATAAAGGTCGTCATGAACCCTGTCACACAGCTGACCATTTCCAGGAAATCTACGTCCAGCCATACTCCTCCATCAAGTGGTCTGCCCAAAGAAATAATATTTCACCGCTTGATATCTACTCTCCGCATCACCTCGTCTTTGACACTCTGAACCTCATCCTGGTGTGGTACGAAAAGTTACCAAGGGCGCTATCGTGTGTCCCGGTCAGAGAGTCGGGAATTCGAGCGGCCTACAAACAGGTCGTATACGAAGACGAGAACACGGGATACCAGACCATCGGGCCGGTGTCGAAAGCCTTCAACATGGTGTGTCGGTATGCGGCCGAAGGACCAGATTCGGACGCGTTCAAGAAGCATCTAGCCAAGGTGGACGATTTCCTGTGGATGGGCAAAGAGGGCTTGATGATGACGGGCACGAACGGATCGCAATTATGGGATCTGGCCTTCTTGGCTCAAGCGCTGAGCGAGTCCGGGTTGGCAGAGGAGGACGAGTTCAGGGAGTCAGTACTGGGCATGCTGGACTGGCTGGACAAGGCGCAGATCAAGAAGAATCACCAATACTATAAAGAAAGCTATCGGCAGGTCACGAAGGGTGCTTGGGCGTTCTCGACGCCGGAGCAGGGGTATACCGTAGGTATTTTCTTTCTATGGTTTATCAGAAAGGAGTCGTTAGCTGACATCATCAAAGGTGAGCGACTGTGCAGCCGAGGGATTGAAGGCCGTGTTGGCGATACAATCCCTGTCGTATACCCCAAAGGCGGTTTCGTTGCCGAGGATGAGGGACTGCATCGACGTTTTGTTGACGATGCAAAACCCGTCTGGCGGATTCGCGAGCTACGAGCTGCAGCGAGGCAGCGAAAAGATGGAGTGGCTGAACGCGGCCGAAGTATTTGGAAATATCATGGTGGATTACATGTATCCGGAGTGAGTCGGTACCAGAAGCGCTCGTCTGTATCGTCGCTTACACAATCAAAAGATGTACGACGTCTGTCTTGTCGGCTCTCAAGTACTTCTCGAAGCTGGATCCAAACTATCGGAGCGACGATATCAGGTATTTGATTTCCTGAGATCTGTGGCGTGGAGCTGAGGAGTGGCAGCCGAACGATCGAGAATGCGATCCAGTATATCCATGCGGTCCAAAGGCCTGATGGATCTTGGTACGGATCATGGTGAGCTGCTGCCTCTTAGATTTGATTGACCCGCTAACGATGCCAGGGGCGTGTGCTTCACTTACGCCACGATGTTTGCGTTGGAATCGCTTGCCATCGCCGGGGAAACGTGTGCCACTTCTGCGAGAGTCCAAAGGGCATGCGACTTCTTGGTATCGAAACAGATGGACGACGGGGGGTGGGGCGAGACGTATATGGTTCGCCGGAACAGCTGTTCCATGGTGCACGATTGCTGATGCGTAGACAGTCCTGTGTCACAGGCGAATACGCTCAGCACGAGAAATCCCAAGTGGTGCAGACCGCTTGGTCGATCTTGGCTCTCATCTATGGCGACTACCGCGACAAGTCCGTCGTGGAGAAGGCTACAAGACTCATCATGGGGCGGCAAAAGAAGAACGGAGAGTGGGAGCAGGAAGACACGGAGGGCATCTTCAACAAGAACTGCGCGATTGATTATCCTGGTATGCCCATGCTCGACACGCAGAGAGTGGCAGTTGATGATCCGCCTGTTCCAGCATTCAAGTTTGTCTTTTGCATCTGGGCACTTGGAAGAGCCGAAAGATATCTTCGGGCATGATAGCAGGAGACGGTATTGTATATAGAATAGAAACCAAAATTAATCACCTTGTATTGATTTTACGTCGCGTCGGACTCGGAGGAGGACGCGCCGAGCTGACCCCGCTGGTGGTCTCGTTCCGTTCTGCTAATTGAACGAATCGCAACGTAGCTGTCTACACGATACCAGTGTAGTCGCTGGTGCATCCTGCATCGGTATTTCGGACGACTTTGGCTAGCTGGGACCAACTGTGCAATTCCGACACGACGACGCCGCGACGTTGCGCTCGGACGCCCGACCCCTGGAAAACATTCCTCTACTAAGCTGCCTTTGGATTGGCCTTGCTGCCACTACTCCGAATATCAAACCCTCCTCTCGCCAAATCTCAACCATACAACACGCCCTCGGACATCCATACGTCACAGCCACCCCGACAAGAATATCATCTGAGCAAGCGGGAAACCGAGAGGAACAATAAACAGTCGGAGAATCAGTGTGTCTCGAGCAACCGAACAACCATCCTTTCTATTTCAGCGACGAGACGGTAGTCTTCGATAAACCGGGACGATCACGACGACGACAAGCTGCATCCACCGATATCAATGGAGTAGATGATGTCCATCTTCAAACGAAAAGAACACAAAGAGGTCGCCCAGTCGCCCACGCAGAAGCAGAGTCCACCTGTCTAGTGAGTCTGATGAAGAGGAGAGCCTGAGGGGAGAAGCGGAAGGGGTGGATCGTCCAGCCCCCTCGTGTATGTTTCCGTGACTGACTCAAATGGTTTACCCTCTTTCCCCTTTCCCTCCGATCACGATCAAACAAACGAAATGACCCGTCCACGAAAATCCTCGCTGGCGTATAGCAATCCGCCCGTGATGAGTGGGAATGGGAACGCTGGAGGAATCGGCAGCATGGGCGCAAGGAGCGCCTCGGGCACGTTCCCAAACGGGTCGACCCCGCCCATGGCAAACGGGCGAAGGATGACGTCGAATCCGGTAGGTGATGGGGTCGACTCCATTGGATGAGGAAATTGATGGATCACGCAGATTCAGCCTCGAGCGCCCTCGCAAGCAGGGTACGAGTCCCCGTCCGCTCCTCCGGGGTTCTTTGTCCCGAACGCGACCCAGCCGCAACCGCCAACTCAGACGCAACCATCCACCGTCTCCCACTACCCATGGCACACG